>JXWZ01003419.1:0-13191 GCA_000956215.1 Anopheles farauti No. 4
CCCTCGTCGAGGGCTTTCAAACCAAAAGGAAGAAACGGCGGTGGTTGCAGCACATCGGCAACTGGCACGAGTTATGGCGCAAAGTTTAACCAATTTCGGAGGTTTTCTTCGTGTCTCTCCGTGTGGTTCGTGATGATGCGTTAGTTTAGGGTCGGGCATTCCAGGGCACACTTTCCAGCTGAACGAAGTCTGCTCGCATCGCCTAGACAATTCGCCTGTTCTCTGCGAAAGAAGTGCAGTAGATGAGAAAAGTTTAAATAGAACACTATTCCCCTGGTGTTGGTTTCTTCCTTATTTTAATGATGCTTGCGACAGACGGAAGTAAAGTCTCCTTTATGTGCCGCTTTCCGGTGGCGGCAAACGTGTTGCAAGATTTGAGATGCGAATAAATTGCGTGACTTTATGGGTTGTGACGACATCCGTCCTTCTCGGACGCTGTGGAAGCGGCGGAGATGAGTAGTTCCTCTTTCTCTGAACGCCACCGTTTGATCGAACGCGGGTCGGATGCGTATCGGATTGCTAATAAGATGAGTCTTGTTTACTGGAGACTCGTGTGCCTAAACGTGCGGCGGTTCTCAAACGGCTTGATTAGACACGGACCGGTTGACCGTACATCTGGTCGACGTCCGGTTTCCGGGAGTCGGGAGCCCGCCACTCAACATCCGGCATTAGGAGCCTTCGATAACGACGCTAAGGGGCATCGAATGTTGTTCGAAGACAAATAATTTATTCTTTCACTTCCGCTCAGGATGCGAATTTTCCCTTTTTCAAATGATTAGAGCCACGCTCCATCGAGCCACCGGTGACTGTGGGAAGGAAGTTTTACGAGCGGTAAGCAGATTGTGCGTGTGCCGGTGACTAGCGTACCGACGAGCGTAGGTTAATGGCTTTTTTGGGGTAGTTGTTGGCGTGCTTGCATTTGGAAAGGGATGTCATATTCGCAGACACATTTGATCGCAAACTCTGCCCGTCTTAAGGGCGCCCCTAATCGTTCACTGTGCGGCTCTGGCAGTTTACGATCGTTTTGTGCGAGCGTCACAACGTACAGTGGCTAAGCGGTTAACCAATTAGCAGTGAAAACACTTCGAGGAGTTTTGAAAGAAGGAAAATGCTTCGTTCTTTAATTGTACAAGTTTATAGTCCTCCCATCCACTTTGCTCGCTTTGGAGTGTAAAATGTGGGAAGAGGCCCTTTGAACATACTAATCCTTATAACGTGGTGGCTTGACCGTTCATCTGCTGCCACTTGCGAATGTTTATGTGTCGGTAAAATAAAATACACGAAGAAAAGTGTAGCCTCCAACGTCGAACGCAAAAAAAAAAACGCAGCCTGTGTGGTGTTGAAATGGTATTCAAATTTATGGCATTCATGAATAGATAAACCCATTTTCTTAACTGGCTGACGGCAGGAAAATAGAGAAGCAATGTATGGTGAGCGCACAGTCTAGGTCTAATTGGTCATAACTCACGTCGATTTGGATTTTGATTCGAACGACTTTAGATAATATAAAATTAATCCACAAACTTGTTAACAAACACTTATAAACGCTTGCCTTCAATGTGATTGATATTTAAAAATATTTATGATTTTTGTTGTTGTAAAGGACTATTCCATAAAATCGAATAACATTTAAAGATCGCTAAAGATAATACTAAAAAAATCTTAACACATTGTAGAAAACAGTTGTGCTGCATCTTTGGAGAAAAAGTGTCATTCAAAACGGGTGTCGTTAAAATAATAATAAATACTGACACAATGTACTCCAAAAGAGAAAAGTTGGAGTTGGTTTCTTATGAACCTACGCTTATGAAGTGCAACTAACATATTTTTTTGAAAATGATATCCATATTAAGTATTTTTTAAATGATTTTGCATACGCACGAATAAACGGACACAATTAAAGTGCTTAATGTACACTTTTTTTTGCCCAAATAAAACAAATCATTCCTGGTGATTAAATAGAAGGCGACCGAGCGACATACAGCACGTTCCAACTGTGCTAGACTTTGTGCGGGGACGTTGTCCACCCAAGATGTACGGGTGTCCAAAAAGGACACTTGTACACTTTGGAATACCTTACGCCCTTGCACTGTTGCGCCACTTGTATGCACTGGCTTCTATTTCGATTCGGTTTATCCACCCGATTTTCGCCTGTTCGCTACCGCCGGACTGCCGGACTGCTCGACTGTTTTAAAATTCGTCTCCAACCGAAAGCATATTAAGATTATTATGCCTTTTATCTTGTTCTTCGCAGTTGCTTCTCGGCCGTTTTGCTTATACGATGAAAGGAAGAAATTGTGTGTCCGTCCAAACCCGCCCAGTCGGTTGGATGCAGTTGGTGTGTGATTGTCGAAAATGGGAAGTAAAATATTCATGCCCAGTTGGTGGAATGTATTTTTTTGGCTGTTTAGATGTGTGCGTTCACGTTCACGGACTTCGTTTTTGCTTCGGTTAGTAGTATCGTTGAATCTTTGGGGGTGTTAAATGAATTTATTGGCGAAAATCGTTTTACCGAGAACTCTCGGCAGCTTCACGGAATGTTGAGTTTTATTAGATTCTCCGCACCAACTGCTGCATGTCGCTTCTTAAAAAAGGCACCAATCAGCTGTTTCCATGAAGTCGTATTCGTTTTGAGGTTAGCCGAAGATCATCGAGGAATAAAATCAAACGCACCGTGACCTTTTTTCCCAGATTGGCGTACAGTGACCGGGTAAAAAAAATGCACAAAACGAACGTCCCTTTACCGTTGCCTGTTGAGTTTGTGAAGGTGTCGCAGGCATAAAGGGACTCAGTGAGGGTCGAAAACAATCACCGCGAGTCGTACTTGAGCTCGTGGTTCATTCATTGTGCAATTACACTCCATTATATCTTTACGAATTTTTCGGTGTCAGCTTCGGCACCTCTTTCCACATGGGCACAAATATCGCGGAAGTCACAGTAAGCATCCTAAACACCCTTCGGATTTGGCCACCGTTAGGGTTTCGGCAAAGGGAGAAGCACAGCAAAAGGGAAGGGGAAAATTATAGGGTAAAAGAGTCTCTCGCTCTCTCTCTCTTCTTCCCTCCTTCCCGGCTTATCTCGTCGGTACTTAGGAGGATCCCGTTTTTCAGCGCACCCGAGTGCCTTGTATATCCTTTGGCTTCTGTCCCCTAAATCGGGACGAGCTGATGTCGGGGTGAGGTGGATTTTCCACAGAACCTGCGTTAAGGTGACACGGCCGTGAAAGAGCAAACGGCCGGGAAAGGGAGAGACAAAAAAAAACAAATAAATACATCAGATCGTTAAAGGGAATTCTGTCTCTGCATTGCTTTCTTGGCACTGTTTTCACATCGTTAAGGGGATTAGAGCACACTTTAGCATTTGCCATTTTTGCATTTTCCATGAAGTGAAGAACTTAATGCCTTTATTTACGACGGCGCTGCCTTTTGTTTTATCGTGTTGATGTCTGGCATGCTTTGGCGTACGTGTGTTCCGGGAGATGAATGTGTATGGGTGCGAGCAGTGGATATAAAAAGAGTTACATAGTTAATTATGAAAAGTATAATGCACTCATCGGAATTGAATGCATTACCGGTGTAATGAGTTGGATAAGAGAATTAGTTTGAACGTACTAATAATAAAATTTAGGGTTTTACCAACGATGAGGACGATATAATTGGAAAACATACTGATGGTTTTCCTATCGATGTTTTTTTCTTTACATCGCAATCTTTAATGAGACAAAATTAACTATCTGAAAATTGTAATAAATAATTCAAAATATCTGAATTTATATATATTTAAAACAATCATTGAGACCACTAGTATACTCAACACAACAGGTACGGAATAGTAACGTAATTTTTAAGCGTGAACCGTTTCAATGGTTTGCAGTATTATATAATAAATTTTAACATTTTATTTGAAAAAGTGTTGTTTATAAAAGTATAAATTTTTTTTTTGATTGACTACAAATGTTTACATTTAGTTGAATAGAGCTTCTTGTATAAAGAAACAAATGTGTAAAATTCGATTTAAATATAGCCAACATTATGTAGTGATGGTTTTATTGGTAACTGATGTCAGTGTTGCTAAATACATGCTAAATGATAAATGAATATTAATTCCTTCCTCATAAATGAGAGTACGTAGAGAAGAATATATTTCATAATGTTGGTACCAAAATATGAAAGTACCAACTCCAACAATCATAATGGTGGTATTGTATTTTCGAAACAGTATATTGCTATGCATTTATTCATTAATTACTATTTTGCCCAGTATTAAATAAATGTTTTTTTTAAATGAAAAAATCTTCGAAAACATAACAAGATATCATAGAGCCTCATTATAGAATACAATTGGATATCATAGAATGTAATTGGGGGAAAAAAATCTTCTTTCTGACACAAACTGTGGATGGGGTTGGCTGTTTGAAAGAAAGCTCGGCTCCGTAATGCATCGTCATCCGTTTCTGTAAAAAAAAACGGCGGTTTGCTGGGATCGTTGTAGTTCTGTTGCATTTTCCGCAGCCACTAGCGACCAGGACGTCTACGCTGTATGAGAGGGGGAAAAAATACAACAACCTACTGTAAACCCATTCCCTCATGCTGTTGGTTTTGCTGTTCTGAAATGTTTGTTAATCCTATTACGTAAGATTTTTGAAAGTGTTAAACATATGTGCCTTTATTTATGCTCGCCATCACCGGGTGAGCATCATCATGGCGGTGTAGATTTTTCTTCTCCGGCTTTGGGTGGCAGCCCCGGTCAGAGGTCGGCGAGGGATTGCCACGTCCCTTTGAGGATAGCGTGAGGAATGTGTTTGCGGGTTTTGCTCATTTGCTCATTTGCCTAACGTTTACGAGCAGTGTGTCAAACGCCGCTCCTTTGAGCCGTTTGTGGCCGTTTTTCGTTGCTCACGGTTCGTGGTGCATGTTTGCCGACGTATCTTCTGTTACATTTGATCCACCGCCATGTGATCCACTGCAGCTGTTCCTAGGCTAGATTTGTGTCCCAAAATCCAATGGGATCACTGATGCCACTGTTGCCTCGGTCTTTTTTTATTCTTTGGACCCGTGTTTGCTTTCGCATGCCATTTGGAGAAGTTTTTTTACATGAAAACCATGTGCGTTTTTTTGTAGGGCGTTTCTACGAATTGATGTTCACAAGATATTACAGGAAACACGCAGATGCAGTTGTTTTTGTTGCAATGTTCATACGCTTGTTTCAATACTTTGATAAATATTCGCTCAAAATAATCCTGCAAAAATGAGAAGCTATCGTTGATTGGTGCATGGTTTATGCTTCTCACATCGTAGGAGTAATGACGATTGGATTCATTAGATCCCCAGGAAAAATATATATTAAGAACGTGTTTCAATTATACCCTGTACGGATTAAGCTAAGTAAACATGCATTCGTCGAATCGTAACAAATCAATAAAGAATGTTGATTCGATTTACTCTTGATGCAATATTGGACGGTCAAGAAAAGTAGCTAAAACTGCAGACAGTAGAGCAAAAAATAAAATTGCTCTTATACTATGTTTCAACCAGAAATGTGTCAATTTCCAAGTATTTTCTTTGCTTGTTTGAGAATTGTGATAAAAAAAAACATACTAGGGTAAGTTTACTGTCGAATAAAAGACTGAAATAATACTCTGTAATGTAATGGTTTCATGTTTTTTATGCCTTTGCTAATATAATGATAATTTCTACCTTCGGTTAAAGTTTTGTGGCATTTAAATCGATATTTTACGAAACATACGATATTGAGTTAATAGAAATATTCATTTAAATTTAGGCAGGTTTTGAGAACCAACAACTGTTACAAAAAACAACATGTCCTATTTCAGGAAGGTTAAAATGTGTATCGACTTCAACACGATTTTTAAATATTATATACACTTTAAATATTTTGTTTACGTTAGTAAAAGAGTATCCAAAACTGGTATACAGAAATTTTGTACGAAAGTGGCGTTAAAAACGTGAAAAGTAGACGATAGATAGCCGGAAAGCCAGCAATAAATTACAAAATTTAACACTTTTAACCATTTTTGAACCGAAAGTAAGAACAGAAAGTTATGGGTTTAAAATGTTAAGCGAATTATTATACCATTTGCAATGTTACTAACGTTACTAAATAATAACGTTACTCAAAACTGGTAAAGTTACCCAATGCCATCTTTTAATAATTTTATGCAATTTATTGACTGTATTTTATTGTTATTTATTATGAGCGAATAAGAATAAGGAATAAAAATAAAAATAATTTTATTTAAAAATGTCTAAGGTTTCATAGTTTCTTAGAAAGAAAATAATAAGCCAATGTGTTGAGCTAGCTTTTTGAATTAAATGATCTTTCTAGAAGCAAATCATAATTTGCAATTTTCTACCAGAAAGGTAAGTAAACATATAGGCTTTCCTGTTATTACCGATTAAATCATCCGATGCCACAGTACACTTCGTCTTCTGTGCCCGAATATTTGATTGGAACTTCACCCGGTACACAATCAAGTAAATATTACCATTTTTTGTTTTTTTTTTTCAATAATTGAGTATTGATGGGATGAAAAATATTAATTTACTACTTTGATCGTCGGAAAAAACTTATGTTCATAAGCGATAGCAATGAAAAGAGAGAGAGAGAGAAGGAAAGAGAGCGAAAGCGAAACAGGGAGATAAGTAAAACTCATTGCATGAAAATAAAAACACATATTTGCGAATTCACTTCGCTCTCAACTGCACGCAATTTACGAAGTTCAGCAGTTGAGTGGAAATAAATCATTTAATTGAACCATTATGAAGTGCATTTCTGAGGGAATAATTTGATTCCGATTGTATGTGATGCCCAACGACCTGTTGTTAATTCGTTAAAATTTCAACTGCATAACAGAGGCTTTACTTAGAAAATGCAATCATGAATTTGAACACAGTTGACAAAATAGGTAAAAATATTCGTAATTTTAATTTTTCTAACCAGCGACAATAGTTAGTACTTCACTGAGTTTCTCAAGAACAATATATTTTTTTTTATAGTTTCTTGCATGTTTAACATAGTTTTTTCTATGGTCTTTAGTTAAGTTGAATTTGAGTGCGGAGTTAAATTGTTTGAATATTAAATAAAATGTGTTTCATTCCTTCTAGCACATGTTTAAGGTCATAAGAAAATTACATTGGCAAGTGAGTTGGTACTTAAGGTAAGTCCAATTCCAGAATTAAATAAAATCCTAACAAAATTAACGAAAACAATTTTGATCTATATAAACGTTTTCTATCCTTAGTGTTTTGGTACATCTTGATAATATGCAGGTTATCTGTGTCTACATAATTAAGGATTTAGGTATTTGGTTGGAAGTTGGCTTCACTTTTGTATCCCATGTAATTTTTATAGCTAGTAGGATGTTCTAAAACGGGTTGCCTCGGATTTCTCTTATTTCTCTTGCCTCGGTTTTGCCTTTAAGCTCTATTGAAGGTTTTGTTTGGGCTTTGTTGAAATTCCCGATGTTACATCTCGTAATATCATCTAGCACCTTGTTTGATTAGTGAGTTGTCAATTGAATTGACCTTCAATTTGAATTTTGATCCCAAGCCCAATTATATTTTGAGGCATGCTCACGTTACTCGTCTCCATCCTTTATTATGCGAAAAACCGTTTCCTTCGTATTCAACCCGTTCATTAATTCCTAGACATCGCTCTGATATTTTCCGGTAAAATCCACTTTTGTGTGCATTTAACTATTTTAACACTTCATCTCATCTGTGTTACTTCCGTTCCTCTTTATCCACCTTCCGCTGATGCAACTTTTTAATAATGTTTTAACCCGATAGCCTAAGTATTTTGTCCGTTTCATTTACTAACAAAGATGTAAAGTCATTAATCATCTGCAGCTACATAGGCAGCATTATTAAAATAATAATTTTTCATTATTATAATAATAATTTGCTGTAGAACTGTACCTAAAAATAACGCAGACATTGATTACCTTAAAAAGAAACGAAAAAAAAAGTCATTTATTCAGTTTCAATATCACATTAATCAGCGTAGTTTGAATCGAAAGGCGAATTCCATTCCATTGTAAGAAGTATCATTTGTGTTTCGTTCTATTCTCGAACATTTTCTGATGAAATTTTTCACCACGGCTTCGTCTAATAATTCTCGAGTGGTGGTTTCAAACACGAGCTCACAGAACTAACATAATGAAGAGACCTTTGTGAAAGCGCTCAACATGCCTATCAAACGCTAATACATCATCATTCTGGCCCGACGGCGCTTACATCCGTGATGTTTGCTTACGCCTCGCATGCATATATGCGCACCCCTTCGGTAGCTGTAGGATGTTGACGATAAGTAAGTTGCCAACGGAAAAGACAACCCATCTTGAGGAATGGGTTCGGCCCGTGCCCATCGCTTTTGCTCGCCGTCGAGCATCACGCCGTTTGGGAAGGGAGGAAGATTTATGCTACGAAATTAATTAAAGCATCACCCACAGCGCAACCGGCTGCTCGGTTCGTCTCGGCTCTTCGAGTTGGCCGAAGCCACCGTGCAACAATTGGGCGTTTGCTCCTGTTTGCCGACGCACTCGTCCCTTCGGGGGTAGTAGCGCGTTGTTAAAAGTGGTCGCGTACACGGCCATTCCCAGCGCCATCGCCCGTGCACGATCTCCTCGAAGGCGCTGACGCACGTTGGCCGCCAACGGGAGAATGGCTGGTTGCTGCCGCGTGCCAACACAAACACGATAAGCGTAAAGCAAAGCATTCGTGGCACAATTCGTGGCCCATCGCCTTCGCTATCTGTGAAAAAGGCTTACTGCTGCTTCTTTTTCCCCCTGTGGCGGAGCGGTGAGTAACATTAAAACAACAGTACGTTGTTTCGAGGAACGTTCAGGATGCGGCCCTGGCAGGCGAACGCTCCGTCTACTGCAACGTCAAAGTGTTCTAAGGATCTTCTTGAAAGATTGCCAAAGGATGGCCGGGGACAAAAAAAAAAAAAAAAAAAAACAAGTGAATCTTTACAAAAAAGAGAAAAAAAAGAGAAACGATAACAAAAACAGTGAACAGTGCGCATAACATACACTTCTCCATGAACACCTACACACGCACACATTCGTTTTGGCAAAAGCAACAATTCAAATCACGCTTCCAGGCGCTTTGATCGTGACGCTCGTGAGACGAAGAACGAAGACGGCTGACGATGGTGATGAGGATGATGACGACGATGAGACCGATGATGATGGTGCCGTTGAGTGTCAGGATCAATATAAGAAAGCTTACTTATAATGCACAGCAAGCGCTTAAATTAACAAGAAGCAAATTACTTTTGCTGTCTAGCTTTGCCGCCCTGCAAACAGCCATTAAACAAACATGTCTTCTCCGTGTGTGGGTGTGTTTGTGGGGAAAATATTCCACGGAAAACGAAAACGCTCAATTTGGGCGATGTTTGTTGTTGAGTATTTTTGACAATTGCACTGATGAGCATTGAATTTGAATGCAGCAGAGCGTTATAGGGATTATCATGTGTTTGTTGTAGTTGCTTTTGTTTCTCCGCTACATTTGATCTATGAATGGCCCATTACTTTTGATCTTATTTTTAATATTCTTTTTATTCCTAGAATTGGGAGAGAAAATGCGAACATAAATTAAAGTAACCGCTGTTTTTTTAGTTACAATTTCCTTGGCAAGTATTACGTAGCCTAACTTTAGGCGCATCTGATTTTCGTGCTGTGCAAAATAATCGTAGCGGCTCAAAACGATCATGAGCAGCTCAGTTAAATGTTTTTAACGCACATTTTGAAGAAAATAACAATAGTAAATTACTGTGTTGGGAGCAGGGAAGAGATTATTGTCCAAAACGTGATCCATTTTTTTAGTAGCATAAAATTTTAACGCTAATTTCTTATTGCATAACTTGTTGTTTTTATCAAATTTTCAGATAAACTACAGAAAAGTAGCTAAACGATTTACATCGTACGTTGGTCAATTTCTATCGGAGTATTATTGTTCGGAACAAGTTACGAATGTTTAAGTATTCTGAATACATTGTAATTAAAAGCCCTTTTTTTGCATTCGTTACTATTACAACATGTGATGTTCAAAAAATCTTTTACATTTAGTTATCAATTCAGTTTAAAAAAAAGTTTGAAATGGAGCTCGTTACACATTTAATTTAGAACATAGAATTTTTGTAAGAATAATACTTTATTAAACGCGGTAAAAAATTATTAGGTTTTGAGAAAAAAAAACACATTTTGGTATGGAAAAGTTATGTATCAGGTACTTGTTTTTTCACAGCTAAAAAGGTGGAAGTAGTTTTTGAAGTTAAAAGTGAAAATAATTACGTGCAAAGATCACAGAAAAATTGAATATTGAATTTGATACAATCTCACACAACATTGTTTATAGTTTTTAAGGATTAGTTTTATCGTATAGTATTGACCAATTACTCTCATTTATTTGATTTTATATCTATAAAGTGTAATATGTGAAATCGCGTTACATCGCTCTGAAAAAACAGGTCCACTCATCAAACAGAAATTTCAAAGCATCATGAGTGTCACGTAACGGTAGGCAATAATTTTCATTTCATATTTGTTCCTGTTACTCTCAACATCCAATTGTTTATTCTCATCGTCCGAATCGTTTGAAATGTAAGCGAAAAAAGTTGTTGAATTGACATCGAAAGGACATCACTTTTGCGCCCCGCGTATCCAACCGACACGGGCACTAATCGATGCGGAAGATAAAATAGTACACTTTAATCCTGCGGCATTCGCACACGATTGACCGGGTCAAATTCAATTAGCTCCTTCGTGCGCATCATTCTAATGCCAATTGTTGACAGTTTGAGTTGCGCTGCGCCTGTTTGCGAAGCATGAAAATTCGCACATTTCGTGTTTGTTCGCTCGACGATGGTCAGTGCTGCCGGTGAAAGGTTAATAATTTTTATTCAATTGAATTGCGTTACGCTAAAAAATCGCGAAAAAATTACGGAACGTGCCATGATTACCATGACCTGTGCGGAAAATCCATTCCGGGTGCGGGTGGTATCGACGAAAACAGCATGAAAAATGCCCTATGTGGCGGTGTCAACTGATTTCAAATAAGCGAAACTGAATGTGGGCAAACATGGAGCGTATCTCAAGCGAACTGTACCTCCACAAAAGTCAATGACAGAATTCAAAATCCACGTTCACGCTGTGATGGATGACAGTAAATGGGACCAAACGGTGTACACGATGAATCTAAGATGTGCCAGAAATTCGAAATGAATCGTAAAATTATTTTCCGTTACAGTAACCGAGGAACAAAAACTTGACTTAAAATTGTAGTTAACTAAAGAGTTACTGACGAAAAGGAATGTATGTAGCATATGAAAAATATTAATTGTACAATTTTAAGTTATAAACAATGATCCCTTTGTTAAAACTAGATCAGAATTTCTTGTTCCATTAATCTAAAATATTGAGTTTTAATGAGGTTAGCCTTTCAAAATTGTTTATTGCAGGTAATACAGGTTTATTGCTCTTAAAGAAATTATTAGTAGATTTGTTTAATATATCTTCTTATCTAGCAAATAAAACCTTCTATTTGGTTTAATCTACTTGTGATCTAGTTAGATGGGGAAATTAGATTAACGTAGAAATGTGTTCGCTACGTTATAAAAATATAATTGCTATTATATTACTTATTAATAATATTATTATGTTTTATAATTTATAATTTAGGATTTTTATGCAATTTCTGATTGTTTTTTTTATTGAAAAATAATTATTATTGAGTAATTTATTTTAATAAAATATCCATACGTTTAAAAATATCGAGAGATAAAAGTTTAACCAAAATGGTAAGAAGCTTTGAAATAATTTCAATTGATGATAATCAATAAAGAAGTAAATATAAGTTCTAAAATGGAAAAAATAAAAATTATTAATTTTAAATTTTATAAACGTCGAGTATTTTTGAAAAGGGGATGCAGTGTTTGAAAAAGGATAATCAGGATCAGTGTCAGGAAAAAAGGATTATCAGTGTTTTTACATACCAAAGTTTAAAACATTTAAACTTAACTAAAAATGTTAAATTGTACTCCGAACTAAATATGTGTTTCAATCAAAAGGTCCATATCAAAATTTGAGGAAGATTGACATCTCATTATCAAAAAGTTTTATTTTGTTTCGGTAATAACAAAAATGTTGTAAGTCGTAACACTTAACGTAGGAAGATCATAGTTCAAGAAGTATTTATACATATTAATAGAAAGCATGCGATTGAGATATCGTGACAAGGTGGTATCTCTATCACAAATGGTATGCATAGGATTAAGACCGGAATTAGAGTCGATAAGATGATTAGTTTATTTCCACGCGTATTTTTTCTCTTCCGGGTTTGCTTATCCTTGGAAATACATGCATTTTTATTCAATAATGTGTTTATAAATTGTAGACATTGCATTTATGAGAAAAGCTCAGTTAAGGTGAAACTGGTTCATATTTTTGTAACTTCGTGCGCAAGCAATAAAGACATGTCGCGTGGCAAATCAATTTGGATTAGGACGAATGTAACAAAATATGTAATCTCGTGAAACACACGAAACCACTGCAGTGTCGTCAGCTACACACATAATGCGTGGGTAAGAAACAGAAAGCTTTCCGTCGAAAAGCCAACATTCTTTGTACATTAAACTCGCGTAAATTTGATTGATTTCCTTGTCAGCACGCCAGCACGGTGTCGGTATCGGTATTGGTGTCGCAGCAAGACACGCTCGAGCTTGACACGGCCACGGGCTGCTGAAACTGGCAGCCAGAGTGTGCTCAAAATCAGCATCTACCGCTAAAATCTGATCCACAAATATCCCCACCTACGTGGAGGCTCCCCGACACACAGAAGTTAGTGAGTGGTGCAAGACAAAGGTAACACCAGGAGGAACGGACGCAAGTGAGCTGGGGCAGTTTTATTTATTATTAATCTTCAACTAATCCGCTCAGAGAACAAAAGAAAACATTGCTACACACTCGTTTCACTTATCTGCGCGACTGACGCTTCAGGACGCGTGTCCTGGTTTGTGTCCTTTGTTCCAAATCGCTTTCTTCTCGTCGCCGCCGATCCACGCGGATGCATTAAGGTGCCGTCCGATATCGTACCGATTTGTGCCGGTCTTAGTAGGCTTTGTATTTTCGCCACGCGTGGTGGAATTAGTCGATATGATTACGGTGTGTTG
>JXWZ01003423.1:0-31937 GCA_000956215.1 Anopheles farauti No. 4
ACCAAGAATAGAATACCGATAACGCGATCTCGTCAGTTATCAGCGCTAGTGTATCTGCCGAT
This sequence comes from Anopheles farauti No. 4, assembly GCA_000956215.1. Taxonomy (NCBI): domain Eukaryota; kingdom Metazoa; phylum Arthropoda; class Insecta; order Diptera; family Culicidae; genus Anopheles; species Anopheles farauti No. 4. Next base: position 63 of record JXWZ01003423.1, read on the forward strand.
CCCGGTGGAGTTATCGTGTAATGTAGTGCATTTCGAATTAGACAATGGCGAAAAAGTTATGTTAAAATTGTCATTAATGAAATAAAGAATATTTGAAATGCTGAGACCCTGTTTGCTCAGGTGAACAATGTTTAAACCTTGTTGGAAGTTAGGTTTGTTAAGTATTTATTATTTTTTATCAGGCGGTTAGGCCTGACTGGATTCTGGATTGGCCAGAATCAGTTCCTAACGGAATCGCTCGACGGTTCTCGACCTTAAGAATAGTCGTTCGACATCTTATTATTTTCCGCCGCAGTGCAGAAACACGAAATCGTACACAGCCAACATTCTCGTTGGTATGAACAATAAGAGAATCAGCTACCCAAATACTTTTTATATGACCAATAACACATATAAAATCTTTCCGACGTTACCTAATTTAAAATATACTTTGCACGATTTCTCGAACTGGAGCTGGTAGCTACGCTACCGCTTATGCCTGACGAAAGTCCCGAGCTCATAGGACTAGCAATATTTGCTGCACGAACGATCCAACTCATTTGCATTATAGATTGCTTCGAGCAAACCGGAGTACCTGTTTAGTGATGAATCTGAAAGCACACAATATTAAACAGCACTGAATATATGCGCATGTTCAACAAACACTTACCTGATAACATAAATTTATGTTCAAAATTATCCAACACAACCAAAACAAACGGATTAATATGTAAATGAACGATTTTCATCGTGACGTTAGAAAAAGTCGTCGCCAAAACCATCGACCATAAACAATGACGTTTAAGCGACGCCAGCGTCAGATGTGGGAGGTTTCTGAACTAATGACCGCCGAGTCGTAATCTGGACTTTAACCCTTACCTATAACCTTTTTTCAAATTTAAACGTTGCCGAAAACTGGCACATAAATATTACGTACGGAAGTGACGTTTTCAACGTCAAACGTAACTCGATAGCCAGAAAGCCATCACGAAAGTGAAAAAAATTAATCACTCTTAACGAAATTTTAATCCAAATTTAAGAGTATAAATGTATTATGAAGCATTTTCTGCGTACTTTAATTCTTTACGAAGATATAAAATCCCTACTCGTGTTACCAAACACTTTGCAAAGCATTAAGACACTCTTTTTACGCTTGTGAGATAGTTCTTTCAAAAATTGTGCGGCTAATATTTTACGAACATACACAAAATTAACTGAAATATATAAAAGAGTAACGTTTGTTGCCAATCTTCGAGATACATTTATGCAAAATGCTACCTTGCCATACCATCTTTCTTACCATAGTGAAGAGCTGTCAAATTGTCATTTATGCTTCAATTTGCCATCGCCATTGCTATAGCAAAACAAACATAAAAATCATTTAATTTTTGTTATTGATGACTTTGTCGTATTGTTGTGATTCTTATTATTGTGATCCTGTGTAATTTCCCCCCAGGCAAGAGTTAAGTTATAAAACGCATGTGCATGTGCTAATTGGCTAAAGAGCTAGAGGAGAAGAAGATATTTTACAATTATTCACTTTGGATTGTACTCAAACAATGCTTTGGTAAATGAAGAGGATAGCATTATCGCTGTTAACAACATAAAGATGAATTTTGCATTCAACAAAACATCAAAAAAACCTGCTTTAGCATCAACTTCAGCATCGGGATTCTCTACAGTAAAAAAACAGAGTACTATAGAAAAGATCGAATGCTTGGAGGGAAATAAAATAAAAGTTGCAGGGTAAGTTCAATTGTGTTTTCTTGTAGGGTCTATCAGTGGAATATGGAATTTAATACATTGTTTTTGTTCTAGGAACATCGATGACAAGATTTCACCATTGGTTATACCCCTTCGAGAAAAAGACAAAATAACTGTAAAAGATCGCTTGGATAAAGTAAAACGAGTGAAACGTTTAAAGCATATACTCGGAAAAGATGAACAACGTATCGCAAAACCCGGTAACGATGATATGAAATCGAAACTTCTTGATGAGGAACCCATCAAAGGGGACACACTCGATCAAAAAGCGGCACGGGAAGTTCTAATGGACATACAAAGAGCAAATGTGAAGGAAGCAGATGAAAATAATTTAGATATACCATTGCATGCAGATGAACTTCCGCTGGAAGGTGCGGAAGAAAGTACTCTTAGTGACTATGAATCAGTACCGGTCGAAAAGTTTGGTTTAGCAATGCTGCGCGGTATGGGAATGAAAACTGAAGTTAACAAAAATTACGAACAGCCGGATTTTGGGCCTACAATACGCCCAAAAGGCCTCGGGCTTGGTGCGGAACGTCGTGTTGCGGCACCAAGCTCAGGCGGAAATTTCGAAATGAAACCAGGAGCAATGGTGAAAGTGATAAACGGAAGACACAAGGGTATCTACGGAAAGGTAAGTGACGATATGTGGCGAGCATTTCTTTAATTAAATGCAGTGTTCTCAACATTATGTTTCGTTACAAAAATCATGTTTGAAGTTATTTATTCAATTTTCAATGGTCATTGGTCATTTTACAAAATCTGATTGAAATGCTCAACATCTTTTACAAGTTTTCTTATTAGTTTGTAATAATGTTGTAATCTTTCATCGCTCTTGTATTTGGAGGGGTTTTCACGTATCTCTTCTGGAAGTTTAGCAAAATTTGGCAGAGCGTAGGTGCCCATCGAGAGGGCCAGCAGCCCAAATTGTTTCAACTGTTTATTCAATTCGTTTCGAGGTAAAATTTGTTCCGCGACTCCTCCCATGCGGTGAAGACTGTTAGCGAACGAGTTATAAAACACATCCACAAGATTCTCAAACTTTTCCCGACGTAAATCACATTTTCCACACAGATAAATGAATAGTGTGTAGTCCAGCACTGGAGACCCATATCGTGCCATTTGCCAATCAATTAAACAGGCTTCACGCACACGCTGCTTGTTGTCGTAACCGAACATAACGTTGTTCGTCCAGCAATCGCCGTGATTAAGGACGGCATACGGTTCCGCTCGAATACCATGTATGTGTGCACCTGTTCGGGGCCACATATTATCGCTCAAATTGAGCAATGCTTGGTGTTGGGCCCATTCCTCATGAGGATCGAATGCGGAAGCCGCCAGTTGACAGTTCTGAGGTGTTAGAGGTTTAGTTTGCTCCGTGTTGAGGACGATCGAGAGAAGATCGTTCAATTGTTGTAACTTTTCGAATACTTCTGGTCGGTGAAGTTTCAGTGCAAATGAACAAGCACAAAATTTTCCCAAAACACTCATTATCACACACACGTGATCGTAGTCGACTGGAACGTATTGATCATGTAGAGTTAATGCCGGACGTCCTGGTGCCATTAAATCCTCCAATATCAATAAAGCTTCCTCGTCTTCGTCGTTACAGTAAGCGTAATGACATTTAGGATAATTTCCAAAGAATGTCTCATCTTGCGGGGTAAGACCTTGTTGTAATTGAATTTTTTCAAATTCTGGTAATATGCGCTGATATATGAAAACCTCTCGCCCGAACAGAAGCATTGCGTTAAAACGTTTACGTTGTTCACGATCTTCCGGTGGAAATTTGCAAATAACCGATAAAGGTGATTTTCCTGTAGATTCTAAATGAGCTCTAACAATGAGCCCAATGTAGCCTTCCCCTGTCTTCGAACCTGATTCATAACGAATGGTTAAATAATCACGAACAAAACCTTTCTCTTCCGCCACATTTAGCAACTTTTCGTGAACGTACGTAGGCACTTTTAGTATAGGCAACATTTTAGTTGGGGTTTTCCCTGAGGCTCCGTGAAATCCGTCAAATAGGCGTCAAATAGGCTGACTGAAATAAGCTACTCTTATGCGATTATTAGACGATGGAAAATACTGTCAGATGGTTTTGGATATTTTCTGCCAAATCGCATTTGACAGAAAATATCCAGACCGCAAATCAGAATTTGATATGCTCAGTTCCGATTTTTTCAGACCAGTTATTTTCTGTCAAAATGGTTGTTTGTTTATATTTCGGTTTATTTTGATTTTCATGTGGTTTTGCATGCATCTACACTTTTTGTCCGTACATTGTACAACCAATATTATAAGCATTATTACACAAAATACCCGCTGTGCCAAATTTGTGTTATTACATGAGCGAGTAGATTTTTTATGCCAAACGCGGCGCCAGAGTCCAGTTTGACAGAAAATATCCAAAATCATCTGACAGTATTTTCCATCGTCTAATAACCGCATAAGCGCATGTGATGTGATGTGATGCATGAGCATGTGATGATGATATAATCTTGTTGTCAATAAACAAATCTAGTTGTCTTTGTATTTTGTCAAAATAGAATATTAGTCATTTCTCTCCGCTGTAATCTCTATGTACAAATTTAATTACGCAAAAGGTATGATTTGCAACGATAGCTATCTAAGCATATTTGTCACTGTTGAGGTCTTAGAAGTTTAATAGGTTATAGGTTTAACATAAATTCGATTAAAATAACGAGCATGATGCTACATCATTGGGATTTGAAAGATGTCAAATGTGTACCGTTATGTTTACACGAGTTATTGTATCATATAATCCAAACAGCGTCTGCTTTAACAATGCATTATGTTGTTGGTTAAAAAGGAAGATCGAACTTTTCACAATTTTCGTGAATAGCTATAAAATAACCAATATGAGTAAAAAGAAAATTGTTGCACAAAACAAAACATTCTGTCATCAGTGATATAATCGGAGAAAATGCTCAAATACATTCATATATCTACAGTAATACACATACGTAATTATTAATAGCTAAAACTGTGTAAAATTCGTGAAATAGTTCAAATTTACTTGTAAAACAATCTATTGTATTACGGACGTAATTGTGTGTCCAGTCATATCTTGCACCGCAAGAAAATTATTAAAATTCCATCAGGGGTGTTTTTTGAAAACAAGGACTGGAAATACGGAAATGGTGGAAATGGTGGGGTTATTATGCATCGAAAACATAACGACATTTTTTATTCAATTAGTTTACTTTGCGTTATCATTTTCGCCAAGAAATAGCGTACAAAAGCGTGCCATACATAACAACAAACCTTAAGATAATATATTGTTATATGTATCCAAGTCTTATCACGTCCCGGATACACCCAGACATTCGTTTTTGATAGCGTATGGCGGCCTTCTCTGTGGTGCCATATACTAATTCGACATCGGTATTTCCGTTGTTCATTTCATTCATGAATCCTTCCATTGCTGTGTCAGTATCGGGAAGTTCATCATTGGGCGTGCAAATGATTGGCAAAACCATCATGGACATTAGCAGACCGTAGCGACCAAATCGTTTCAGATGATCACGGAAAGCATTCCGAGGATATTGTCGCTCAATGTTACCGCCTAAATTGTACAGGTGTTCACCAAGACTATTATAGTATATGCTAAGTAGACGTTGGTAGTCATGCGAACGTAAATCCTCGTCGGTACAATTGAAAATGAAATAGACCAAATCCAATATAGGGGATCCGTACCTGGACAGTTGCCAATCAATCAGTTTAATGTTTTTTGGAGTTTGGTTCTGCAACGAGAGTAATAAAATTGTGAATAATACAAGAACAAATTAACACGTTATACAAATCTTGGTTACTTACGTCTTCTTCGTATTGGAACATCATATTGTTAGACCAACAGTCACCATGTCCTATTATAGCATATGGTTCGGCAGCATTTCCATCGACGCATGCTGTAATCTCTTGTACACATCGATCTTGTAACTGTTCTAGTTTTTCACGGCGAAACGTGTCATGCTTTTCCAGCGTTTCCTTTGCTCTGCGACACATGCCGGCCATCATTTTTTCAAAACCTTTCATTGGATCCGTCTCTATCATTTTAGTCATGGGATCTGCAAACTCCCGACATTTTGCAAATTCTTCCGGCTGTTGATCTTTCATAGCGAATGAAAGAGCATGTAGACGACCCAAGGTGACCATGAGAAGCCGAGCATGGTCGAAGTTGACAGGATTCGCTTTGTCCCACATACGATATGCTTGCAGTCTTAGGTCCTCCATTATTATCACCGATTCCATCTTATCGAGTGTAGTCTTGGCATAATAACATCGAGGTACGTTATGAAATGTAGGTATATCGTCTGTGAGCTTTTTTTCACTTTGGAACCTAAGCAACATCGGAAGAATCGTTATATAGGCTTCTGATTCGCGATCGAACAATCCGACACCCTGCTGCTTTCGCATTTCGTTCTCCGGGAGTAACTTGCAGAGTACCACTAATTCACGGTTCCCATCTCTAATGAACACTTTTAGTAGCTGACCCACAAAACCGTCTCCCATGTTGGAACCGGATTCACTTTCTATATGATACAATCCTTCAATGAAACCCTGTTGTCGAGCTACTTGCTCCAGTCCGGCACAAATATAATCCGGAAATAATGTTTTAGTTATTTTCGTCATTTCTATTTCCTTCTATTTTGTTAATATCTTCAACGCACGTTCTTGTGTTCCGCAAGAACACTACTTGTTAATCACAAAGTCTTTTGTGAACTCAAACTGATTGGTTGATGCTGCTGAGGAATGTGGTTACAACTAGCTTTTAAACCAAAAAGCAGGCTACCGTGAAACACGAACAGATATCGAAACCTAAAATTGAATCGCTTTTATGTCGCATAAAATCCTATAATGATAAGAAAAATTGATAATGCGACAATTCACATGCCGTAACTGACGCGTGGCTCAATCTCCAGTAAAATGATCTACCAGCATTTTTGATAAGCTTGGGAGTCTTACCCCTGCATGTACCTCAATATCATGATCAGTTTATCAATACTAACGATAAGACAATGAATGATTTTCTTTTTTGTGGCACACGACAAAGGCGAACAAAAATGTTGTTTTATCATCACATTGTGATTGATTTCCATTTTGTAAAGTCATCATGAGTATATATATTCAACTTTCTGTATAAAGAAATTTGCTTATTCATGGTCATTGCGAGTCGCACTGACAAATAGTTAATTGCTTAAAATGGGTGTATTATTTTCTTTTAATAAATGTATAAAAGTGCGGATTATGAAAAAATATGCGCAACATATTCAAAGCATATTCAAAAGTATCCGTATCGGATGCAATCTTTCACGACGGCTCTGATACGTTTTGCGTACGCGTCTTTGTTTGATTCATTGGTTTTGAAGAAGCTTTCGTTTAATTGTTTCGCCTCCACCATTTTTTGTGCCATTGCTTCAATGTCAGGCAGATCCTCGTTACGAGTGCACATCATTGGTACCAAAAACATAGCCATCAGTAGTCCATAGCGCCCAAACAAACGCAACTGCTCATCGAGTGCTGAACGGGGAAATAATTCGTTGACATTGTGCTGCAACTTGAAAAGAGTCGTCGACAAAGATCGGTAATAGATGTCGATCATTTCGTCGTAGTATTGTAGACGAAACTCCCCATCGGTACAACAGAAGATAAAGTACACCAAATCCTGAGCGGGTGTCACATAACGCATCATTTGCCAATCGAATAGGACAATTTCTTTTGGTTTTCTTTCCTGCAATTGTAAAACGCTATATAATTAAAAGTTTAGAATGTCTTTCACTGATTTTTACCTCATAGCGGAACATCATGTTGTTGGTCCAACAGTCACCATGTCCCACAACTGTATACGGTTCGGCTAGCTGAGCTTTACCACATCGATCAAACTCATGAAACACGGTATCCTTGAGTTGTTCCATCTTTTCTCGCTCGATTGTGTCTTTCACTTCCAATGCATCGATCACCATCTGCAGCTGTGAGATGATCATATTTGCAAAAGGCCCATCCGCTGTCAGCATATCATCGAACGGGTTAGGTAGCTTAAACTGTTCGAACTTTTCTGGTTGATCTCGCTTCATTGCCAAAGAAATAGCATGCAAACGACCTATGTGGGTCATGAAGAGGTTAGCATGGTCATAATCGATTATGTTGTGCTTATTCCAGAGCCGAAACTCGCGCAACCGAAGGTCTTCCATGATGATGACTGATTCTTGGGTTATTTGGTCACAGTGTGCATAATAGCAGCTAGGTGTGTGGAAGAAACCGTCAGATGCACTCAATACCCCCTTTTCTCGTTGGTATTCGTAGATCGTCGGCAGAAATCTATCATATGCTAGTGCCTCGCGATCAAATGCTATCATAGCGCTAAACTGTTCACGGCGAGCATCATCCAGTGGAGGAATCTTGCACAAATACACATTTTTTCGATCGCACTCTTTGATTACGGCCTTGAACATTTGTCCAACGAATCCGTCGCCTTTGGTCGAACCAAAATCAAACCCAATAGAAAATGTATTTGCTGTATAGCCTTCCTTGAGAGCTAGCCGTTCCAGTGATGAGTAGAGATACGTTGGTAACTCTGGAATTTGCTCTTCCGTACCATTAACAGGTTCCTCGTACCCGTTCGTTTTTTCTGATCTTTGTGATGACATAATTTCTTCTGCCATCGTTAGCTCTGCTTCTGGGGATAGATTTGAGCCTATATTTTGCTTAATTCGCACAACGAACAACAATAGCTTGGGTTAACGACAGAATCAGAACTGAATTTTTGCCACTTGTGGACACTTGTGCGAGCTGCTTTGAAGGCGAATCTTCTAAACGATTGTAAAGATTGTTTCATCGTGGTTGTGATCAAGTATGCTTCTGTATTCTACATGAGACACAAATACATATACGGACATCGGTGAGCAACTAGACGATCTATTCAAGAAATCGCCGGATGTTAGAATTGTTATAGAATTTGCTGCTGGAATTGTTGAAATAGCATGAATTTGCGTTTTGGCAATAAAATGCATCTCATGGTGTCATGAAATTCCCGTAAATATTCAACCGGTTTATTCTGTTATTTTTAACTTGACTGCTAAGCGTAGTAGATGAACTGAAAAATATAAATATATTGTCAATTGCTATTCTGTTAATTCTTGATTGTTACTTGTTAATTTATGTATATATGTTTTGGCTATCGTGTTGTACGTGATATTTTTCCTTGTTTGTAAAACGACACATAGCAGACCGTCAAAATGTTCAGTTGACCGTTTCCGTTTGTGCATTGTCACGATTCGGGTGATGATTTAGAACAGTGTGAAGTTGAAGGTTATACTAATTGACTGATAGCGGGCGCGCTATGGTGATGCGGCAAATTTGACTATTTACTCAAAATAGCTAAAATAAGAATGGTTTCTTTAGAAGTTGCAGTTTATGCACGATTTTTGAAAGATAAATTGTAACGTCAGTTATTATTGCCTTCGAAATCGCAATGTGTTTTGTTTCAATGGCCGACCTGTTTTTAAAATGGCTCGATGCTTATCAAAGTGTCCAGTTCTCCTGTTTTCACCAGAGCGCCAACTTTATATGAACAATAAAAAGTAAATTACACTTGATAAGATAAAGCTTCGACTCAATGCGCGACTGGCTCGTGGGCGATATTTCCAGTTTCTTCTCCTTTTCCGTATATGGCTGTGTCGCACGTCATGAGATTGCACGTAGTCAGTTTCAGTTTGATATTATTTCATACAATATATCAATTCTCTATAGTTTCAAATAAGATTATGGAACTCTGTGAATCATTAGCTTGGTATATTGTTCATTAATGATTTTAAAGATTTAGTGTTATAACTAAACAGTGGTAACTTGTGCGAACATGAAACGTAGTTTTTGTGAAGCACCTAGACCTAAAAACATCAGCTGCTTGCCTTATGTAGGATGCGATAAGTCCAAGAAACATTCATAACATAGCGGTGGCGCCGGATGTTGTGTGTAGATGTGGAGGTAGGTTGTGAGTTGATGATTAGATAAAACACTCCCCAAGCAGCAAAACGATCAGATTTCATTGTTGTATCGGTTCTTCTTCCCTTTCAACATAATTTCTTTGGGCTATCTTATGGATCTGAATATAACAGACCGTCAATTGCCGAAGACAAATCAGTTAATCGAACCCATTAAAGTAGCTCGTAGTAGCGCACACACTGTCGACACATTTGCAAACTACTATCCCAAAGCAGGTGCAAAATTAATTCAAAATGCCTGTGGAAACAAACACAAACACTAGTGTAGAGCAATCGGTGCTGGTAGAACAGTCAACTGTGACATCTTATAAATCGTCGGTTGAACAAGCCTGCACTGTTTTCGATGAAACCGCAGACGTAAAAAAAGTTACGGAACAACAGTATTCTGTGCAAGAATGTTCACAGGAAGAAACACAAGAAGTGTACACCACCCAACAAGAGATAGCACACAATATTGAACTTTCAGAACATGAATATATTTCAAAGGCTCGTGATGAAGAGAAAACGAAGAAAGAGAATTCATCTGAAGAAACAAATCTGTTCGAAGTAGTGACTCAGCAGTGTCTAGCCGAAAAAAGGTATGCACATAACGATCTGCTGATCAACGCTTCAACAAAGAAAGATGGTATGACGTCGTCTACATTAATAGAAGGAAGTGTGATGGATACGCTAAAAGAAGCTAAGAAGGTTATAAAGGAACATCCCCTTCCAACACAAGAAGGCGTCTCACCTGAGTGTGTTGCTAGTACTGATGCATGTGTAAGCAACCACGCTGTAAAGCTTCCCCAATTTATGTACAAGGCCATGGAACAAGTGGGTAGTGAGCAAGGTTTTACACCAGGACAATTCAAAATCGAGTTTGATGTCGGCTCAAACAAAGGAGACGGTTTTGTGGGATTAATGTTTAAAGCCTTCCTAACCCAAGGTGCTCGACGAGAGGACTTCCTCTGTAAAATTCCGCCACTGAACGAAGCTCGTCGGCAGCAGTTTCAAACGATGACAATTTTCGGTCGTGAAACTCTTGCCTACAACAAGTTTTTACCACTTATGTTCCTCTATCAAGAAGGGAAAGGTATTAGCAGCGACGATGGTTTTTTCAACACCCCTAAATGCTACTATGCATCTTGTGACGAATCGACCGAGGAGTCAGTTATTATTATGGAAGATTTGCGTTTGCAAAACTACCGAATGTGGAACAAAATGTTGCCCGTGAACTATGAACACGCACGGTTAACTATGCAAAGTTTGGGTCGTTTGCATGCAGTTTCACTAGCATTAAAACGAGATCGGCCGGAAGAATTTGAACAGTTGAAGGTACCGGATCCGATGGAGCAGATGATGCCCGAGGGAAGTCCTTTCGAGGCAATGATGAAACAAATGTTGGCGGATGCGATAGAAACGCTCGAACCACATGAGATGAATGAACGGACAAAGATGCAAAAACTGATTGCAAATATGCGACGAGAGATGATAGCATGCTCTAATAGTGCTTTGGCTGAACCACATGCTGTATTAGGACATGGTGACTGCTGGGTAAACAATTTTATGTTCCAATACAAGGTATGAAAACAAAACAGAACACGGACGATCAATGTTATTCTATCTTAAATAATTACTTTATTTTATATTTATATTTCATAGAATGGAGTTCCTACGAGGGTTGTTTTGCTAGATTGGCAAATATCACGCTACGTTTCTCCCGTACTCGATCTGGTGTATTTCGTTTTTTGTTGCACGGACGATGAGTTTCGGCGGTTCCATTACGACGAAATGATTAATATATACTACAGCTCACTTTCATCGCTGCTTGAACAACTAGGACATGATCCACAGCAAGTGTTCCCACGCACTGCGCTATTGCGTCACTTGCGACGGTTCGGTCGATTCGGTATTCTAATGTCCGTTTTTCTCGTACCAATGATGTGCACGCGCAATGAGGATCTACCCGACATGGATGAAGCGGCAGAAAAGTTTCGCGATACGAAAGAAATGGATCCGAGTTTTATGAAACTAAATTCTAATGTGAACGCATACCGGAAGCGTATGAGCGCGGTTATACGAGATACCGTTCGATATGGCTACCTGTGAAAGAGATGACGTCATGCAGAAACCTATTACTAATTATCTATATACAGAAATGGTGATTTTAAACATAAAAAATCAGCCTTACCTACGATTAAATCAACATTATTTACATTTTTTTAAATAAGTATATAATGTACGCAAATAAACAACCACAACAGTTCTCATTGAAATGTTTTTTTATAAGTATTCTCTGTTCAATATTATTTCTTATCTTGCTTGAAGTTGTAATCGGTGTCGATAAGCACCTGTGTCAAACCGCTTGCTATGTCATGTCGATATATCTTATCTAATATTGTATTTCAATATTTATCTTCTATGCCGCAGTCGTACGCGTGCTCATTCACTCGTTACTTGGCACGTTGCTGACTAAAGGAATGAAAAGCGCACTGAATATTCCCGAGTACGTTAAATATGCGTTGACTAGTGTGGCGCAAAAGTTGGGATTCATTAGCAATCAACACTTGGTGGATTATGATTTTCGTCCAATTGAGAATGCCCGTTCGGTGGTGTCCGTCCTCTATCGGGTGACGTTTCGGGAAGAACCGCGTGAAGTGACCGTGCTGTGCAAAGTGCCACCACCTGAAGCCGACGATGTTATGTTAACCTTGTTTGAGCGAGAAGTGTTTGTGTACGGGAAGCTTTTGCCTGCATTGCACCAATTTGAGCGCAGTCGTCAGGAATCGTTAACTGCCTCCGATTCAAGTGTTGACCAGGAATCGATGTCCTTTGGACCTATGTGCTACCACGCGCACTGTGATGTGAAGAAAGGCGAAGGAATCATTGTGCTGGAGAACGTGCAAAGCCGTGGTTTTACCAACCGTCATAAGTTCGAACCGTTGGATTATGATCATGCACGCCTGGCGATGGTGCAATTGGGACGATTCCATGCAATTTCGTTAGCTCTCAAGAAAGAGCAACCGGAACTGTTTGAACAGTACCGGTACATGTGTAACGTTACCGGAGATGTTGTTCTAACAATGGAAGGGTTCGAGGAAGCAATTGAACAAGCCTTCGATAATGCGTCTGCAACGTTAAATCCGGAGGACGTTGGAAAACGTGAAAAGCTGACACGTCTCCGTGAATGTTTTGCCGAGGAATTGCAGAACATCAGCGATCCTGCTTTATCAGAACCGTTTTGTGTCGTTTGCCACGGAGATTATGCAGGAGACAATATGATGTTCTCGTACAATGTGAGTGTAGTATCTGCAATGCACTGAGAGACACCATTGAATAATACATTTATTCCGTTCTTTAGGGGGGATTTCCAAATCGAATGATCTTACTTGACTGGCAGCTTGCTAAGTATGGTTCACCAGCGTTGGATTTTGTACATGCTGTTTTTCTATCGACCGATGAATCGTTTCGTCGCAGTCACTACGACAATATGCTGCAGACTTACCACAATGCCTTGATGAGCCACCTCGAGCGGCTTGGCGATGGTAGTGCTACTGAGTGGTTCCCGTTGACGGTACTGATGCGTCTGATCAAACTGCAAGCGCGTCAGGCTCTGCTGTTAGGCATGCTGCATATTCCACTGACTATCGCAAGCGAAGAAACAACTGTAGCAAAGGTCGACAAAACAAGTGAAGAACGTGAAGATTTTAACTCTGTACAAATAAGTGATACGTATGATGCAAAGTACCAAATACGTATGGTCGGTCTTCTAAGAGATGTGTTCCGATTAGGATTTCTTTAATAATTATGCTACAAAGATTATTATTCTCATTTATAATTGCTATTTTCAAAAATAGTTCAAAAATAAATGTTTAATCCAACCGTACAATTGAGTATGCTTATAATAAGCATAAGTCTATGATGTCAAATAATAACTATGGCATACATATTAATTTTTTGAGACTACGATCACAATTTATTTTTCATTTCCCACATCAAGCCTTCACGCAGCTTCATTTCCATCATGAATATCTTTCTCTGTTTGTTTCTCTCATCTTAATAGTAATGTTAGGGAACCAAGTGATCGTTAGGTCCGATTGTATTAACTTTCTCCAAGGGTGACTGATTGGTTCCCTTTACGGCAGTACATTTTTGCTAACAATACAACATTAAATGTTTAACATTTTTTTAATTTATTGCAGATTTTGAGTTTGTTTGACGATAGCGGGCGTGCGATTGTCAGATTTGAGGACAAACGCCAAGAATCTTTGTCGGTTCTTTCCATACAACTGGTGACATCAGACGATTATGCCAAATTATCTAAAAGGTGAAGATATACTCTCAATTGCAAAAGAAGTTATTTAAATGTATTTTTTGTTTGCAGGAACTCAAGTGGAAAATGATAAACATAGCTTTAGGTGTTTGTGTTAGAGTATTTTTAGGATAGAATTGACTGTAAGATGATTAGAATAAATATTGACTCTCTTATTGCTCTTACTTAATAATAGATGTGTTTTCCAAGAGCCTCGGAAAACGAACAATCTCGGGAACGTTTATGGTACAGTCAACAATTGAGTGTACAGCGGTTGTTGAGTACAAATTAAATGAAAAAAAAAATTATAAAAATAAAGCATAACGTAGATAACAAAAATATTACGTCATTACTACAATAGAAAGCATCGTCTTAAAACGAGTGCAACAGTCAATCATTTCCTTTTGTCATGTAAGTTAAGTGTCTTGAAACAAGGTATGGGTTGAATTTTTCTTCCCATTAATATTGTATTTTACATACCCAACGAATAAAAAACGAGATTATTAGTTTGGAAAAAAAAATAGTTTTCTTATTTATATTACTAGTGACGATCGGCCTTCGCCGTGTTGCTTTTGTCCGCTGAATTGATGCAGATATAACTTATAAAACATACAATCCAACGAATCTATTATCTTGATTTTAATCTGTTATTTTTACCGTAATCTGATATAAATGTAAATATTGGATTAAATTTCAACCCCCTTCAGTAACACGAACATCCATCACGTTTAAACGAATAATAAGTTATCGTAAAGGAATGATATATTATAAAATAAAAGAAAAGATTTATTATATCCTAATGTATAACGCTAGTTGCTTTCATTGTAAAATGTTAATAAGGGCCTACGATCAGCATTTAGTGTTAGTTGTCTGGAGAGAAAATATTGGTTTCGTTTACAATGCTGATTCGTGCATTTTTTTGCCGGTTTTACTGTAATTGGATTGTACAATGTTTTCATTTGTCTTCATGACATCCGGCCCATGAATATAGCGACTTACGAAACCAGCCATCAGGTCGGGTGAAACTGTAGTAGGATCGTTTTGTCCGAAAATCAACACAGAGCATATCAGCGAAACCAAGATAGTTACAGTTGCTCCTAGGAATGTATACCACATATACGATACGCGAAACAGTGGGAAAATATCTCTGTGAAAAATAAGTGCTTCATTTTTCGAAAGTAATCACAAACACAATGTGCCGAGATACTTACTCAGTGGTGTATACGCTCGTGGTAGTAGCATTGACCAGTGAACGATCGAACTCGTATGTACATCCATCGACTGACATTGGTTTATGAGGAAAAACTATCGTTCCGGTTGCCACCCAATACTGTGCTTTCAAACTCAACCAGGACATAAATATAACCCCGAAAATGCCACCAGTAAGTGCACTCTGTAAAATTATTAATTGATAATTTATACTAACAAATGTTTTACGTATCACGTATCATTCTCGGTTTACTTACTCTTGATTCAACCCACGGAATAAGGATGCCAATCGTAAATGTTCCTAGTAGAGGCCCATTTGTGATCGCTTCCAAACTCATAGTTAGCTGCAAAACAGTGCCCATTTTTTCGACGACAAACACCAGCGCGGCACACAGAGCACCGACACCAACTACAACGGAGCGCATTATCCAGTTGATTGTCTGCTGTGACAATGGTTTATCAACAAAAGGTTTAACGAAGTCCTCCAATATTACGGCTGACATAGAATTGAGGCAGGTAGAAAGCGAACTGAGCGCCGCGCTAAACACACCAGCCACAAATAGTCCCGGTAGCCCGGGCAGGTCTCTTAATATATCCATCACAAATAACGGTAACAGTTGATCTTTCGCACGGGCAAGCTGTAAATGCAAATATTTACATTAACCATGGTCAAGGCAAATTTTGAGCATGTAAGTTTTTGTACTTTAGTCGTCAGAGGATCACAGTTTTGATATGTTGCATAGATCAAAAGTCCACAGTAGCTGCACAGTGACATCAGTAGGCATACGCCAAATACAAAGACCCATAGAGCACGTCGCCCGGCGGCCACCGACGGAAGCGATAAATATCGCTGGATCATATTCTGACTGACAGCATTCGTTTGTAGCCAGTAGACGAAACCACCGATCAACTGCGACCAGAATGTGTGCCGAGTGGTTGGATTAACATCAAAACTATTTTAACAATACAGTAGGAGTGACATGTTAATAAACAATTAACTAGAAAACATGAGATATTTAAATATTTAGCCTGATTACTTAGGTCGCTCCAATCGTCCCGTATTCCACGCACTTCGAAACACGACATCCGAACCACCTAGATCGATTGTGCCTTTGATGGCTACCAGTACCAGCGCACCAAACATAGAAAAGGTTTGCACAACATCGGTCCATACCACGGCTTTCAAACCGCCCTATACCATTATTGAATTAATAAAAGAATAACTGATTACTGGTTGTGATAGAGTTTTCTAAACATCTAATTACAATGAGCCAGACAAGGACCTACCACACAGGTGTAGAACACACAGACAATACACACGATGGGAGTTATAACGTGAATATTAACACCAGTGACTGTGAAAAGACATGAGGAGCAATACTTGTAATGTAAACAAAAGGAAAAAAATCAGCATCAACATTGTGCTAGGAAAATAATACCTTGATTAAACGCTAACGCCGGCACGTATATTACAATAGGAAGATATCCGATCTGAAATCATCGAGTAAAACAATCAGAATCAATACCAAAAATTACTATTACAATATTTTCAATAATATAAATATCACTTACATTCATAATGGTAAACATAATTGACCCAAACATTCGTAATCGACGATTAAAGCGTGTCTCCAGATACTGGAATGTAACGAAGTTTGCAAACAGTTATGGTGATGCATTTAGATTCAATATTTGTCATGCCTATAACTACGTTCTGCTACCACTACTGAGAAACAGGTTTTAACCTTTCATTGGTGGTTTATTGACTCAGCTCATTCGTGTTGCACACAGTATATTTATACCCTACTGGTTGCTATGGTAGTTGTATAAAATGTACGTCGAAACTAACTGATCAAATCGTTGGCTACTACGATTTCCAACACCCCCTCTCAGTTATTATATTCTAAACTGAAAAAGGTTGGAGCAGACAGAGACTTCGTGAGAATATCTGCCTGTTGCTTCTGGGTTGGAATGTATATCATTTTAATTTTACCCTCAGCAACTGCATTCCGGATGAAGTGGTAATTTACGTTAAGGTCTTTGACCCGCCTCTTTTCCTCACGTTCAGCCATTGCAATTCCCCTTGGTTGTCTTCATATAGTTGAAACGGAAACATCACTTTTTGTTGTAAATCAGCCATCAAGCCCGTCAACCATATTGTCTCATATAGTTATTCATATAGTTGAAACGGAAACATCACTTTTTGTTGTAAATCAGCCATCAAGCCCGTCAACCATATTATCTCACTTATGCAGGAACTCATGACAACGTACTCGGCTTCGGTAGAAGACATCGCCACAGTTGTCTGTTTCTTCGATGACCAGGCGACAGTGTTTCCGTGAACCTTCAGTAGAAAACCAGAAATACACTTACGATCGGTTTCATTGCTTGCGAAATCCGCGTCGACATAGACAGCTACTGTTGGATCCTTCAAATTTCTGTTGTACACCAATCCCATATTCTTTGTTGCTTGTAAGTACCGCAGGACATGTTTGGCATGCTTCCAATGTTCTTCACCGGCAGTATCCTGGAACCTCGCCAAGTATCCAACGATATAACACAGATCCGGTCGAGAATTTAGCATGATGTATTTTGCGGTGTTTCCACGGACTGGAACGTACAAACAATAGTCGTGCTTTGATTGCGTGAACTCCAAGCTGGTCAGGAACCCCTTGAGCCGGTGTTTCCATCACCGTGGTGACTGCTTCAGGCCATAGAATGCGCGATGCAGTAAGCATACTTCATCAGAACGCAGCTCTACCCCCTCTGGACAACGCATGTAAACTTTTTCGTGAAGTTTTTCGTTTACAAAAGCTGTCTTGACATCTAGCTGATGAATACTCAAGACTCTCGTCGTTACTACTGCCAACAGATGTTGAATGGTAGTCAACCGAGTCACTGGTGCGAACGTCTCGTCGTAATCCACAAGTCTTTTCTGCGCATAACCCTTTGCTACCAGCCTCGCCTTGTAGCGCGTAGGTCGCACTTCAGCAACCGTCTTCACGTTGAATACCCTCTTGCACCGTACGGGTTGTCCCTCGGTAGGGCGTTTGAAAATGGTCCAAGTCTGGTTCTTCCGCAACGTCATCAGGTCGTCTACAATGGCTTGCCTCCACTCACGTTCGTTCGGATGACCAGTGACTTCGGTGTAACATTCGGGAATCTCTAGGGAATTCACACCAGCAGAAAGCGCTTTGTATGAGATAAAATCAGATAACCAACCTGGTATTCTGCATTTCCGACCACTAGACCTCTGAGCATTGGCAATAAGCTTGTTCCTTTTTGATACCCATCAGATTCACGATCATCTCCCGTGGCGAGTTTTCTTCCTCTTTTTCCTCCTCTTGCTCGTGAACTGGTGGTACGTTCTCTGGAATAACCATATTGGCTTCAGCTCATGCATCACAGAAAATTGCATCGCCATGGACATCGTCTAGCGCCATCCTGGAATTTTGCCGCTTAAACACATTCTTGCAGCTATGGTGCCCATATCGCTTGTGCCACAGCTGCAGTTCCGTGTTGCTATCGGCAACCAACGCCGATCCATTGGGTAACCACTTCATGCGCAGGTAAAAGAGATTACCTTTTAAATGAGCTACTGCGATGGTTTCATCGTCTTTCGTGAAGATTGCACGATCCGCACTGCGCACAGCGCGTTTTGACAATTTCAAGCTTCAGTTGGTTCTCGTCTAAGTTTTTCATCGCCGTGGAAACCACGTCGTAACTAGGTGGCAACGAAATGAACAGTTGACTTACCAAGTCGAGCTCCATCAGCGTAGCACCTGCATCTTTCAGCAGTCTTCCTAGCTCATCAAACCGACGAAAATGTTCCACCAGCGGTATTCCTTCATTCATGCGCAACATCGCTATTGATCGCCGAATGTACGTCTGGACTGCAAAACCTTTTTTCGCGAAGGTATTTGCCAGGGACGTCCACATTGCTTTCGCGGTTTCCTTGTCGCGAATGTACTCTAAATGGTTGTCCGCAATAAACGACACCAGTAGCGCTTTTGCTTTCTCGTCCTTCTCATGGAATGCTTGTTTCGCTTCTTGTTACTTCAGGGGTCCTGCGTGAAGGTAGCTATCCCTTCACTCCGTGGGCCGAAAGCTGAGTCCACTCGAAACTTCCACGTGTCGTAGCCATCGCTGGCAAACTGTACGATTCCTGCTTTCTTCGCACTAAACATTCTGGATCTAGAACTGGAGCGGCTTCGAGACCTTGGTTACTTTTACTCTTAGCTATGGTGTGACTGGGCCATTAACCTACTGAGAAACAGGTTTTCACCTTTCACTGATGGTTTATTGACTCAGCTCATTCGTATTGCACAGTATATTTATACCCTAATGGTTGCTATGGTAGTTGTCTAAAATGTACGTCGAAACTAACTGATCAAATCGTTGGCTACTACGATTTCCAACATCAAATTATAACCATTAGTTTCTTAAAAACTTATTCTTTTTGTTGGCACAATTCTGTTCTACAATGTTTATATTAATGTGGTATACACAATTAAAGGCTTTTTGACACGTAGCTTTATAGTACTGACCAGATAACAAAGAAAACACTCAACATGCAGATGAGTTTCAGTCCTGAGATAACGAGCAACGGTACTGTTTTCGCTCACATTTATTAGTGCATAAAAATGTGTGGAATATTTTTAGTTTGTATGGGATATGACCACATAAATTAACAACACGGCCCCAATCATCCGACGAATCAAGGTCCTTATTATCTTTTTTATTACATCGTTAAGTCTTGTTCATGATCGGTATCATTGTGACTGCATGTCACCCAGCCAAATTGGACAAAAAGAAATGCTTGGTTGCTAATCATCTTCAATTGTTCAAACCAGACCATCCCTATTTCTTACACGGGCTATTCAAAACAATCACTTTAAATGAGTTCCAACAAGCAATTTTTTGCTCACTTGTATGCTGTGCATTCATTGAAAAGAATTGAAATACCTAATCATATGTACATGTGGGATTATTCGATTGAAATTATTTGGTATGCTTCCGAAAAAAATAAACCTTCTGTAAGCATTTGGCATTGGACGCTTCGATTACCGCGGTTTGTACAATCCCATGCGATGTACAGTTTGCTTGAATAAGGACACACATTCACTATTTCCGGCTTGGCACACGATCATTTATCGTGTGATGATGTTGGTGAGAGATATAATGGTCCCATAGAGTTAGTTAATTTTATCATCTTCGAGTGTCGTGAATGGTAGTAGCAATGACGTAGCAAAACGAACAACCATCTGATGCGACTGCTTCAAAACAGTTGATTCCATGATTTGAATGTTTCTAAAATAAGCGCTTAGTATTTTTTTAAATAATAAATTTACCCGCTTTAAACATTTCGACTATCAGTTAGTCCATGCGTAACCTGTGAGCGGGTAAATTTAAACAGGGTAAAATTATAAATCTGATTCAACCATCCACCATTTTCACATTGAGTAAAGTGAAGTGAAAACGTTTTAGCTGAAACATGCGCGATCACGTAGCTTTAAATCTAAAAGGGTACATATAAACATATATCTTACCTCATATGTTGAAGTAATATTGAGATTGTGAAATACGGGTAAATATATAAACCCCATCACGAAACCCATCAAAGTCACTCCGAGCGCCACATATACATATTGAATACCAAACGAATATACTTCCGTCGGCAGGCCAAGCAAAGTTATGCCTGATATAAAGCTATAATGCAAATTTTGTCAATTACCAAGCACCACTGCGTTTGATATCGTTCACGTTCGGCTCACCTGGCGATAAGGGAAAGGGCGATCGGAAATACCTGCATCGTCCGACCACCCATCAGGTACTCGGATTCGGTGTTCGGTTTATGCTGTACAAATCCAAAATAAACGCCTATAAGGATGCACAGGAGTAACATCGACACAAAGACGAGGTAGTCTGGCCATGCGAATCGTCGCATGTGTTCAACGATGTCTTCCAGACCCGACGTCATGATCGACAATAAAAAGGGTTTAAAATGTAAAAACTAACACTGTAGACTAGCAACACATATATAAAATGACACGCACTCGAAATAGTTCACAACAAGTTGTTGTGCCGGAAGTTGTGAATGTTAACCGCGCACGAATAGATGCATATTAGTTCAGCTAGAAGTTAATCTTTAACACTGTCCGTTGCCGAGTTGGCGCAATGCTTGATCCTCACCCACGAACAGCTGACGACTGTGAGGTCGGCAACAGATCGTACTGAACGCGCGTTTAGGAATCATTTGAACACCGACGGTTATGCGCTGAGATGACACTCACAACTACAGACTGCTCTTTCCTGACCCTCCAATTTGGTTGGATTTGTGAACGGGCACTAAGTATGTACTATAGTGATGGGTTAGTAAGCAAGTACCGTCTTTTCTAAGTGGACTAAAGATAGTAACTTCGATGAGGAGATGTATGTAGATGTATGATCAAAGTAGCTGCTGGTACGCTCAGGGCAGATTTTCTTAATTAATCTACTTTATCCATTGGGACACGTGTTAGCAGTGTCTACGAGTATTCGTGGGCTGACATTGATTTGATTAAATGAAATCGTTAATCCTTCTTCGAGTTGAATTTAAAGTGTGAAGATGCAGTCTCTAGCAATATATGAGTCGACTAGTTACATTGGTTGATTTAAAACAATTTAAACCATTTGTTTAATACGATAAAACATCACTCCCTCGTAAATTCTCCCCCCCAAGTTGTTATCCACAAAGATTGTCCCCTTGTTAAAAGCATACACACGCGCGCAAATCAGTTAAGTACATAATCGGGTTCAGTTTAACCTGTTTGAATAAATTACATCCATAAGTAGTGCTTCAACCACTCACCAAGGCTCTTTTTCTTCCCTTCCCGTCAATCATATGTACTGAACCAACTTTCTCGTGAGTATTTGTGTGATCTCAACGAATATACTGCATCGCTAAAAACAAGTCCAATTATTCCTTCTCGTTAACAATGTTGAACACTAGGGAACAAGTGCCAAAATATGTGTTCACATCTACATTTTTCAATTCAACAACAAGTTCAAGGTTAGAATACTAGCAGCGAGTATCAATACCCCAGCATACACAACATATTAACGCATAGGTTGTAGTTTTTATGAATGAAGCTAAATTTATCCCGGGTACACTGGTATCAGGTGCTTGTTATGAAATTTCGAATGCATGGGATGTATAGCATCGTCCATCAACGGTACATCGTGCACATGGCAGGTATGACTCACAATTTTCATTCATTTACAAACTGCAAGCAGGTTTGGTGTTAAGAGATAATGCATGTCAAGAGAAATATTTGGCAAGATGTTCATTTGTTGGCGTAATTTTATGAAAGAAAAAAACTTTCAGACTCATTTATAAGAGCAAATATATGCTTATACACGAAAGCACAACGAGTATAGCTTTTTACAAATACAGTAACTCAATAGTTTGTTACGGTTTAGAACCAATGCAGGTTATAGTTTATTGATTTTACATATTGTGTAAAACGATAACGTGATTTGCTGTTCAATTTACCATCAGTGTTGACGATATATGTTTTCAATTTAATTGAAAAATATTTTTTGTGGTTTACATCGCACTAGTCTATCATATAACGCCTTTCCTGACTAAGAATCAGGTGGTCATCGTTCCCATTCGAGCTTCTTCTCTATCATGTCATCAGTTCTTCGCGGTTGAGCTAGTTTGCACATCGTCTTACTTTGCCAAAGGTGACTGCCTCAGATAAAAAAGAACTGTTCGTAGCCAAACTATCAACCGCATTCAGACTACGTTCATCAACATCGTCGTTCTGCCTACCGTTCTCGCCGTACTCTTCGTCATATGGCAATGCATCGTTCGAATTGAGCAGATGGTGGTTGTGAGAGTGTCAAGATGGATTAATCACTGTTGTAAGTGAGCTTAATCGAAGCAAAATCTCGCACAGTGGCCGGTTCACTGTCTAGTGGCAGAAATGATCCTATAGGCGGTGGATAATGCACGGTTTTGAAATAGGTTGTTCCTCCGGATTCAGTTGCTTCTGGGTCTACTAGTGCTCAACGATCATTTGAAGTATGAGGTTGAACAATGGATTTGTACTGTGTTGATGTTGTGTACGGATAGGCACCTGTCGTAGTTCCATCGCTTGCCACATTGCTGCTGCTGTAAGAGGGAACATTTGAATAAAATTTTATCGATACTACTGGATTCTCCGGGGTTAGCATCCCACTGCAAGAACGACTATCTTTGGTGATACAGTAACTGTATGATTCACTCGAATAGGTAGCAGACGTCGAAGGAGAGGTGTTACGGAGCGGAACCACGCGAAGGAAATCGTCCCGGCCTTCGTAGCAATTTCCCAACACTCAGCGTCGGGGTGGTCCAAATACCCAACGCTCATGGCTGGTATTTCAACCGAACTGACACTCCGGGCCAGTTTGTTTTAGTTCTCTGGACTATTTAGTTCACACTTTCACAAACTTTTTAGTTCACACTTTATTAAATCTTATATTTCGCACGACGATCACTGGCAAGATTTTTTATGCGACTGCTTATGCAACTGTTTTATGCAACTGATTTTTGCGATTACTTTGCAGATTATTTGTGAAAATATGTACTTTTATACACTTTTTAAGTTCGCCTACTCGCTGAACATTAAAAAAACCCGGAACCCGTAATTTCCGGCAGTAAAATGGGTTTCTTTTCCCATTTCCTGTCTTTCTATCTCGGCTTATTTTAACTCATACGAACATCGTGAGCACTTCACGCATGTCGTACCTGTTCATGCTTCTCAGATGGCACTATCCGCCATAAAATGGCGCCAGTTGCTCACTCCTACTGAGTAACAAGAAGAGTTTAGACTGATACCTGCGATTGCCAGATCTTCAGCATTTACACGCCCTTCAACAGCTCGCATTTCCAATCTATAAAAAAGACACATTTTTATAAGCTAAACAATACAGATAACTAAAGATAAATTAACTCACCTCTTGTAAGTATGATCCACAGACCACAAAGAAGGTAAATGCTTCGGACGCATATTTTGTAGAAAGTGTACGCGCCATCTGCGCTCCAGTTGCATTAACCCTCCCGTTGTCTGCTTGAAATAATCAACCACTCGCTCCCCATGTGAACAGTATTGCTCATTTTGCACCGAAATATCGATGTTGCTGTACTCTTCCAGAAGTTCTGGTGTAAGCTCGGTGAATCGTGGTTCAACGTTTTGCGACTGTTCAGGTAAACCGAAAGTTTCAGCATCCGGTCTAGCGCCCAAACTGTTCAGTAGTGATAAAAGCCGCTGTTCGAGAAACTGACGTCGTTCCGGTGGAATCTTTGTCGCATTATGTAAAAGTGCTCGGGCTGCCTTCCGGATCTCTGCCATCGACTCGATTCTAATCTCCTTCGAGCCATTCTTCTGGCCGGCAAGAGGTGCACTGCAGAGTTCGGCCAACTCCTGCCGGAATCGTTCGTCAAAGATGCTGCTACGCTGATGACATTCAGCACATAAAAGAAGCACGTCGTGCGAAACGTGCTCTTTCATTATCACTAAAAATTCAAACATGAGAATTTTATAAAGACGTGTTACTGATGCTTCTTCGTTTGTTTTCGTTTTTATAGCTAAAATAATATCCCATCTCCTCTGGGTGACCTGCTGATCTGTTAATTACCACCATACGCGTATAATCTTTAATAACTTGTGTGTATCTGTGCACCCGAACTATGGAGAAGGTTCTATCGAGTAACGTTAACATACTAAAGCTTAATGGCACGTTTTTATTGACTAGAGAATACTTACCCGGGAAATGTTTGCGATAGTCCCGTGGAACAATATTTTTCCGATTGAAACTTTCATTAGCTCCGCACACCACACATATATTTTCCTTCGTGTTTAAATAATATCGACTGGCCTCGTCAACGGCTCGTCCAGCCGGCTCGAAACGTAATCGAACGGTGTATGGCTCCTCACATACTAGATCACCTAGTTCCCGTTCCACGTACCATTCAGCCTTGCGACGATCACACGTACACAACAGCTCGCCGTCCGGTGCCTGCATCAAGCAGTTGTGATAAAGTGGCTTCGTGCGCGTTGAATGATATCGTTTATTTGTTCTCTGATTACTACGAACAGGGAAATGGTATTAATTTGTTGGAGTCTCTTGAAAATATGCCCGTACCTACTTTTGTGGAGTTGCCAGAACTTTTTTTTGTTTAAAATTTCCACCAGCTTTTGATTTGCGAATGTTGTGTGGCTGATCCATGAAGCAATCCATTTCCTCCAAGACTTGCTCGAGCACCACCTTGCGGCTGGTCCAAGGGTAGCTATATTTGTGTATTGAATGAACATGCTGCTCTTTAAAATTAATTCAAAAATGCTGTACTTACTGCGGTACTAGTTTGTATGAAAGTTTTTTGAATAACTCCACGGCGACGTGTGCGTCGCTGGCGGCATATTTGATTTGACGTTCTGACAGCTCCGGCGATTCCCAGTCGGAACAACGCACCTTCCAATGTTTGTCTAGCGTAAGACCCAAAACCTCGTTAGCCAATCGGGCGATACCGAGTGGCTCCAGACCTGCTCGCTCAGCCATGTAGCGTAAATCAAGCGTACTTTCTACCTTCAACCGGTAGTCTTCGCGTAGCACTCGTGCGTCTTCATACGGTGAAACTCCAACTTTGATTATGTTGTCGTCGTTTAGCAAATTGTACAACTCCTGCGGTATCCGATTGATAGTACACAGCCTTATCAAGGCACATAATCCACGGTGTGATGCAAGCTGTAGGAGTGCTACCGGTCGTCGCTTTCCTTGATGGCTTACCCACTCGCAATCGAATCCAAGAACATTATACTCCTGACAATGTCTGCAGAACATGACATGAAATCATTATCGTAAATACCGTTCGATAAACACTGTTTACTGCATCTTACTTCTGCAATTTCACCACTACTACGCGACATTCGTCCGCCGTGTTGATTATGTGTACTTGTTGGCCACGCAGGGGATCTCTTTGGTTCAGTGTCTTTAGCCGGCTCATAATGCCTCTTCGGTACCTCGTAAAAACGTACAGGAAACCGACACCAACGGCTGCTATGACGGCAGTAGAAACTACCGTTTTCTCACGCTGGCTCAACATTTATAACATCCCTATTAGATCAGCGGACCTCCTACGTTTCCAGCGTGAAAACGAATGTTTTTTTTTATCGTGTTTATCTTGTCCAATATCCAATAAAGAATCCAGTCGTGTAAAACTGGAGGGAACCAAATTGTAGCTGTTAAATGTAGATAAATATGTGTAGTACTGTTGTAGCGAAATTTATGATTCTCGAAATAAAGACGAACTATACGTAATTCACCATTAGATTGTCTGGCAGGATTTTTTACGAGAATGTCGTGCGTGAAGAAAGCGAAACTTATGCGCATCTCGTGTCAACGTTTCTGTGTGTGTGCGTAATATTATGAATAGCAATATGTCAAAATAATACTTGCTCTTGTATTGTAGAACCATGAAAAAAGAGAAAAGTTTGGTTTGTTATGTGGTTATTAAACGACGGAAAATACTGTCAGATGGGTTTAGATATTTTCTGTCAAATCGCGTTTGACAGAAAATATCCAGACCGCAAATCAGAATTCGACATGCTCAGTTCTGATTTTTTCAGATCGGTTATTTTCTGTCAAAATGGTTGTTTGCTTATATTTCGGTTTATTTTGATTTTCTTGTGGTTTTGCATTCACCTACAATTTTTCCGTACATTGTACAATCAATATCAAAAGCATTATTAGGGTAAGTGCACCAATTATTGACGAGTTTGTACAGCGTTTTCACGAAAAAATTAATTATACTAAATCCACTGAACCAAAATTCACGAACTAAGATGTTAATGGTAGACACAAGTTTTATTTACATTTTCATTGTTCAATTTTGCAGATTGAGCTTGTAAATCAAAAGTTATAGCGTTTTTCCTAACCCACTAAAAAGCACCTATTGTTGTGCTATGTGCACCAATTGTGCTATTTTTGCACCAATTGTTGTGCTATTGCAAAAACGACATTACAACCGATTACATTCTGAAAAATGAGTTTAGAAATAAAGCTCAATATGTTTTAGGAATTATCAACACAAAATATCAATTTTAAAATTTACCAAAGCAATATAAATTAAAATTGAAAATCAATGTTTGGAGCGCTAAAAGTTATTCAAAACAGCCGTTAATACAAATCTACATCATAAAAAAGTTTTCATGGAAAGCGGTTAAATTTATGGTTTATTTTAAGATATTATTGCTTGATACATTCAAAAACTAAATAATATTTCATCAGTAACGATCATATCAATTAACAAAAACAATTCTTCCCAATGAACAAGCTATGATCGCTAATTTATAAGCTAATCTGACAGTATAAACTGGCAGATTGAAAAAGCACGACAATTTGTGCTTTTCGGTTTCCCTTGCACCTATCGTTGTGCTATGTTTCAACTCGATATAATAGTTACTCATCGTCATTAGGTTAGCAAAAACTGTGTGTTTTAGTTTAAGGGTGTCAAAAACGAATTTTTAAAACCAATTATAGTTGTTTCCTAGCTCTAGTTTGGATAAAAATTTAAATGGAAAAAGTAGCTGTTTCCTAACAAATCGATAAGGGACTGTTAATTTTTTGACAGCAAATTTTGAAATAATGATTTTTCGAAAATAAAGGCTTAAAATACTCGTAAAAGTCTTGAAAAATAGGTAAATAAAATAAACTATAAGACAAAACTATAAGATTTTAGAATACAAACCGCTATAGTTTGCTCATATTTTCCATTTTCCCGTCGATAGAACAACAATTGGTGCTAGCACAACAATTGGTGCACTTACCCTACACAAAATAACCGCTGTGCCAAATTTGTATTATTGCACGAAAGGTAGATTTTTTATGCCAAACGCCGCGCCAGAGCCCAGTTTGACAGAAAAAATCCAAAATCATCTGACAGTATTTTCCATCGTCTAATAACCGCATAACCGCATATTTTCCATCGTCAAATATCACGTTAGATACAGTAAAAATATAAATTCATGCACATATCATGCAATGGAAATTATTTGTTAAAGTGGTCGACAAAATGGTTTAAATAAAATATTAAACACAAATTGCAATCTAGAGTGGATGTACCTAAATTAAAGTTTCCAAGTGACATAAGGTTGATTTACGAACATTGGATGGATGAAAGGACAGATGAGGAAAGAAAGAGAGGAGAACGAGAGGGGCGTCTACGCTTAGACGTCAAATTGCTTTCGCTGCTGTCAAAGTTCGCTCTTTTCGTTGCAAGTTTTCGTGCGATATAGACGCCATTACAGTATGGGAAAACCACGTGGAATTCGTACTGCCCGCAAGCACATCCGACACCGGCGCGATCAGCGTTGGGCGGACAAGGATTACAAGAAGGCCCATCTGGGCACCCGCTGGAAGTCCAATCCATTCGCCGGTGCGTCTCACGCCAAGGGAATCGTGCTGGAGAAGGTGGGCGTAGAAGCGAAGCAGCCGAACTCCGCCATTCGCAAGTGCGTTCGCGTGCAGCTTATTAAGAATGGCAAAAAAATCACCGCATTCGTGCCCCGGGACGGTTGCCTAAACTACATCGAGGAAAACGACGAGGTGCTGGTGGCCGGTTTCGGTCGAAAGGGTCACGCTGTTGGTGATATTCCTGGAGTCCGCTTCAAGGTAGTGAAGGTGGCAAATGTTTCGCTGCTCGCCTTGTACAAGGAAAAAAAAGAGCGTCCTCGTTCTTAATTAACTTTGATGTTGGCCAATTCATCAACGACCTGCCAGACTTTGACCAGTAACCTGGACGCGAGGATGAGCAGGATACTTCAATTGTGAACCAAGGGCGAAAAGTATCGACATTATGATGGTTCGGAATGTAAGAAATACATATTGTATGGAAGGATCTTGTTCTTCATAAATTAATTGCATTACTGGTGATAAAGTTGCTTGTGCTAAATTGAGAAAATAGCGCTGCTTAAGTTCGAGAATAGCTTTATTTGCAATTTTGTTTGTGTCGTTCTGCCGAAATTGCTGTTGGCTAAATTGAAATGTCATTATAAACAGTCTTGCAGTAATTATTTACTTCCGACTGGAATGAACGATGAACTCCAATGGTGTTATTTAGTAGGAGTCACTTTGTTTCGCATGAAATTTTCTTTTCATTTGAAACACATAACGAGAGCTAGCATACATATTCATATTTATATATGACGATAATTCATAGTTGTACTTTTCGGTTTCTCCAAAAAGTTTATTAACACAGATTTTCTTTGGTATTATATGTGGCTATCAGAACCGTGATGAAAAATACACGTTGGTGCAAGGCTGAAGCAACATTAAGCTCATTTATTGTGCAGAACATAATACGGAGGATTTTACATAATCTTTTGAAATAAAATTTAATTACTTTGATGTTGCAAATTTATGATATTTTGTTTTCGACACTGCTCGTTGTCCAGCGTTGAGGGTTCATCGTTTGGTGTATTTGTGTTGAAAAAAAAACAAATTGTAGTTTTTGCTTGCTAAACTGTATCATTTTTAGATGCTAATTGGACGAAGCCAGTAGAACACTATTAATATACTTTCGTTTTTTCTTTGTAAACTAATGTTGGCATATAAACACAAAATTCTTAAAACAGTTTAAACAGTTCCAGAATCGGTCAGCCTACTTTGTAGAACACTGTCCATGTTTGTTGAAGTATTGAAATCGATATGTATAAACGTAATCCAATTAAGCCTGACGTGTCAAGCAAGTTATACTGTTGTATGTATGTGTTTAAACGTCGCCACGTCGCATACACTTGTTTCGTTTGATTTTCACATCGATGAAACAATAGCGTGTTGAGATTAATAGGACAGTCCGCTGCAGGAATTTGGCAGTAAGTTTCTTTCGTTCAATAGCGGCTGCAAGCAGATTACATCCGCCGTTATCTTTGCATAGTGCGTTTTATTTGGTGGGTATCCGATCGAGCCCGTTTGTGCATTCCATTCGATAGAATTCGTAACACCTTCGCTGGAGGATACAATCACTTTACACCAATCTCATTTATTCCTATGCATATAGCAACATAATATTATGCAGTATCGCATTAACAAACTATACCATGCCACGTTTCGTAGATGAACTATTAGGCATGCCATAGAAAGTGCTAGACTTGTACCTGATAGTGTTTGACGACAGAGTGAAACTGCGTTGTATAATTTCCTATTGAGAATAATCATATTAATACACTTTCGTAGTTTTGGTTTTATTTTCTACATGTTAGAATTATCAAATTTTATTAAAATTAAAACTTAATCGCTCATACTGTTTTTTTTTTTTAACAATAGAATCAATCTAAAATCAGCTAGTAAAGACGCTTAAAGACGCTCGATTTAATTGCAAACTTTTAGGTAAGTATTCTCACGAAAACAACACGTAATCGATTTCGTTAGTGGTTTATATTGTGTTTTCTTGCAGCTCAAACAACTTCACGCTCAAATCAGCACAACATGGCTCCGCAACAGCGAATTCGTATTGCTAACGAGAAAGCTAGCAAGAATATTACGATGCGTGGAAACGTCCCGAAATCGTCGAAAAACAACGATGAAAAATACCCAGTCGGACCGTGGCTGTTGGCTCTTTTTATCTTCGTCGTATGCGGCTCTGCGATATTTCAGATCATTCAATCCATCCGCATAGCATAAATTGCCAACGACCTGCCCGACAACAGTAAAGAAGCCACTTCATTACCACCGTTCTGTTTTTGTTGTATTTGGCCGCGAGAATCTAGTTTTCATGTTTGCTATGTCTATATTTTTCGTTCCCTCTTATACGGCTTCTGGCTAGAATTGGACTAGATCGACAGCTCGTGCTAACAAGATTACAGTCTAATGTTGATTTGTTTTTCATACAAATGTTAAAACTTGTATCTAATGGACGATCGATTTCTTTTTGTATATTCACATTTTTTGTCTGTAAAATATTGACATGATGTTGCTATAGTTTGGAAGGCTCTTCCACTGCACGGACTGATACGTTTTTGTTTTCTTTTCGTGTATACTTTTCGTGTTAGTCTGCTCAGAATCTTTTGTAAGTGAGCCATTAGAATGTGAGTGAGGTGATTAGAGGTGCATATATCATTTATCCAGATGCAAAGCCGTGCAAACTGCAACAATATAAGCAAACGTGAGGTACAAGAATAAGGACAAACAATGATACTTTTCCCCTGTTTGGCATATTCTTCACGCTTTACTATTCCAATTAACGAAAGGAAACCAGTTCATACCTGGCATGTAATCATATTTGTAATAAAATAACGCACAAATCAATGGTCTAGACGATGTGCCCGATACGCATTGACAAATTTGTTTATCTTGACACATCCGATGATGATGATTATTCCCAATTCCACCAGAAAAACAGATATTTATTATTGAATTAAAAATAAATTTATTTTTGATTTTAATATATTAAAATAATATTCATTCTATTTTTTGTTAATTTATTAATACTATTTATACTATTTATAATTATAGTTCAATAATTTTATTATTATTCAGGTTCATCAATAACACATATTATTATCTCTTGCTTCAAAACAAAGAAAT
>JXWZ01003427.1:0-22229 GCA_000956215.1 Anopheles farauti No. 4
ATAATATTGGACAGATATAAAATATGTATTCAATAATAATATAGAAATAAAAGAATATTAAACAATGAGCTTAAGACGAATTTGAAGAAAGCACTATTATGAAAAATAGCTCCAAAAGAAACACTTGCAGTAATCCTAATGGTTTCCGTTTTTACATCTTACGCTACCATGAACATGACCAGTGAAGAAATTGAGCTGCAGGCTGAAGTGTGCACATAACAACATTCGATCCATTAAACAAAAAAAAAAAAACGGCAAAAATGCTATTTTGCATCGGCTAAGTGGGGGTGGTAGGAATTAAAATTATGAAAAATGATGCAAACAACGTTAAAATATAAAAATCATGTTCGAAGCAGGAAGAAACGAAATTAAAAAAGCGGTGAGCTGGAGCAGACGAAGAGCAGCAAGAACAATAGACGCGTGGTGGCGTTTGATTGCACTGAAGAGGAGAAGGCGAAAATGGAAGCTATCTCTACGGCGCACGGGAGGGTGCGAGGAGAAGAGAGTAAAAATGGTTAAAAGCAAGTAAAGATATAACCGAAAAAATGCTTACAAAATATAAAAAAGCCAGAGCCTCGCCAGCAGGACATGGTTCGAACTAAGCAGTGGCAAAATAAGGATGCAGCAATGCAGCAGTGAGCAGCAGTGAGAGGATAAGATGACAAGCGCCGGAACGTGCCCCCGGCGAAACCAGGAAGGTGTAGTAGGGGGAGGTCAGGCCGAGGGTGAGAAAAAATGAACTTAAATTATATTAAAAATTCTCGTCTCATCTTGCGAGTGGTTTCGTTTTTTTTTCTTCCTCTTCTCTATGTGCCTCGCAACACACTTTTCATTTTCCATCGCCTAACCACCGGACTATCCATCCCGCGTCTCTAGTAACGCAGGCACGGATGACACGCAGAAGGCCATGAGCGAAAAATAAAAAAAAAATGGGTTATTCGATGAAGAAATGGGTACTGCAGCAAGGATGCAACGTGGTGAATGTTTCTTGGGGTGCATTTCTTTTTACGTTTTTTTTGCTTCTTCTGACGTTATTGTTGTTGTTGCTGTTGCCGCTAGTTTCGTGCTCCTTAATGCTGTTTTCCATTTTCGCTATTAAGGATCTTCGGCCATAGTGTGCAACGAGAGATGGGATGACTGTGTGCAACAAAAATACGTTCACTAAAATATGAAGCAAAGAAGAAAAAAATATCTCCCCACCCTCGCGAGTGGGAAGGGTGTGTGCAAGGAGAAATGGTGGAAAGGTGGTGCGGCTGTCAAAATGGGGCTGCTGGTCGAGGTGGACAGGAAAAACTAAAAAATAGAAAGGAAGTCCAAAGTACGGCAAAAACAACACCTCGGAAAGAAAGAATTAATTTCCTCTCGTGGTGCATCCCGTGGGTGTCTTTCCGCGGTACACTTTCATATTTGTGGCTATGTGTGTGTGTGTGTGTGTGTGTGTTTTGTGTGTGTATCGGATGGTGGATTTTTTTTTCGTCGAAACGTGGCCCCAGTGTAACGGGCGGGGAAAGAAGATCCGAGCCGAGGGTTGCAGCTGGAAAACTTTGCCATCACCGGGAAGGGGCTGTTGATGATGTTTTGCTGCAATTTTTTATTCTCTGCCGCTGTTGCCTAGCGTGGTGTGACCATGCCGTGGAAGGAGTAAACGATGAGGAAGGGTAAAAAAATATCACGTCTTGTACTCCCGACCCGGCCACCCCCGTGGGATGGTTGGACGGGATTCAAATGACTTCCTGCAAACGGGTCCATGGCAGCTTTGGACATGCCGATCCCTTTTGGTGCGGGAACGGAAGAGCAATCGTACGACGAAGAAAACTATTCTAAAAAAGAAAGAGAAAGAGAGATAAATATAGCTATGTGGTGTATATGATAGAGGATGTGGGAGAGAGAGAGTGAAAGAGAGAGAATGAAAGAAGTGGAAGATTTAATACGAAACATAAAAGCTAGATGGACTTTGGTCGTCTTCGCTAAAGATGGATGCGTACTTCTTTTTGTGTAGTTTTTTTTTATTGCTGATGGCAACGTGGTAGCGTTAGCGATGGGTTTTTGCACCGGTCTCTAGCGACCCATTTTGCTTTCGTTAACGAACGATTTTTACTAGAGTCAACGCATAAGATTAACCGAAACTGTAGCTGCGCAACCCGGAGAGTAGCGCGCAGAAGCGAAACGGTGGGATATGAGATGGAAAATGGTGATGTTGTTTTTTTGTGTGTTTCTTGTGTTGCTATTAGCGCGATTCATATAATTTAAAATAATTTATAATCGTTCATCATGCGAGATGATTTGCAGTTCCGAGGTGAACTTATGTAGTAGAGTTGGTTGAATTGAATGAAATTACCGTAGGGATTAAGGCTCTACGATATTTAATATTAACTTTCCTTTTTTTATTCTAAATACTTTTTTTTACCATAAATGCTCACTTGTTCACTCATTTTATTTAGAGGAAGCAAATCTGGCTCGATCAGATCATGGTACAATTCGATTGTCCCTTGTGCTTTTTTTTGATAATGATCAAAACAGAGGGTATAAAAGAATTTTTTTTATCGGATAAGAAGGGATATATCAAAGGTTTATTCAAAATATTTAACATTTTAATTTGCTAATATGAGTAATCGATTATGTTTGATCTGTTTATGTGATTATTGCATCCAACAAGTTGATCTCAAAAATTGACAAATTTGGAAAAAATAGAAACCTGTTGTATTTCATAATCAAGATTCACTCAATTTTATATAATGTCCGTTTACTTTAAGAGTCTTTAATGCATTAATCCATAGTTTACAAAAATGAATACCTAAAACCGAGTGCCACTTCACGGAAAGACTATCGCATTAAGGCCTGGCACTAAATCGTAAAACATTCGTTCGTTTTGTGCCAGAAATAAAACTAAATCGTACCCGAAAACCCTCACCCCTTTCGCTTGCCAGGCAACAGCCCTCGCTTCGGGTGTGCGTGTTTCACGAAATGCATGGAAAAAAATCAATAGTGCTGCATGTATTTGCCGGCTCAATGAATGCACATATGCAACTGGTGGGATATAGGCGTAGGGTGGACGTCCGGGGAGATTGAGGGTAAAAGAGGAGGAGGGGTGAGATGGGGGGCTGGGATTCGTTGGGCTTAAAATGAACGAACGAACGAAACTAATGCGGCCACCGTTGGATTCGGGTGGATGGGAAATGTTGGCGAGTAGCGCCAAAAAGTGTTGAATAATTCACACGAGTTTGGAACACCTTTTGGGACGTCCCGGTGTCTGGAGTATTGTAGTCCGTGCAAGTTCTTTTTTTTTTGTTATTCGTTTTGCTCTGTTCTGGCTCGCGAGCAAGTCACGGATCGACGCCAACATGCTTGTTAGAATTGTAACACCTCGACGCTCGAGCAGGAAGCGATTTCTCGTTGTATGCGAGCGTGATTTCAGCAAGCATTTGATTGGGCCTGAACCCACACGGGTGCTGATGCATTCGGATGCGGTCTTAATATTTGTGCGCGGTAAATTCGTTAGATGCTTCGTGCATAATTTTTGCAACCAAACCAACAAAAAAAAAGCAGGCCATGGTTTGCGGGTATTTGACAAAAATCGCAGCGAGGCCGAGTTCGTTTGCATTTTTCCTGCTCGTACGCTGCTACACATGCAGCTGCATCTGTTTGTCCTAGTTACATGCTAGAGCAGGGCTGACGATGAAACCGATAACGCAAACCACGACATAGCCGTCATCCGAAAATCTTGGCTTCAGAATCTGCTCACAGAACAGAATTTAAAATTTCGTTTCGACCATTCCGATGCATTAGGCTGCAACGACAAGAAGAGGGATGGATTTAGGGACATTTATGAGGGATTGCAAATAATCAAATTGCGTGCTGTGACAACGAAACGATTTTGAATGTTTACTCTAAGATAAGGATACAAAATTAATGATCCAAAATTGTAAGTTTTTAACTTATACTCCAGTTTGTAAGTGTTCTTTAATTAATGCACAACGCTATCTAAAACGTTGTTTTAAACAGTTACGTTATTAAACAACTATTGCACTGAGCATAACAAGCAAATATTGTGAAGATTTCTACTTTTTGACAAATAAAAGCTTTATACCGTACGAAATTCATGAGTCGAAGAGAAGGGAGAGAATTTAATAAAATAGGTAATTGAATAATTATTATATAATTATCAATTTCTAAAATAAAATGCAATAGAAAACTTGATTTATTATGTTCCGTTCCACATAGTGTTATCATTAGCACATTAGCACATTAGCACAGGCTATTATCATTACCACATAGTGTTAGAATTTCGATAAATTACTTAAATTCGTTTTTTCTGGGATATTTGTTATGTAATTTTAAGCGATTTGATTATCTTTGAAATTTGTTTAAGAAACTGATCATGATTGTTAAATGCCTCAAATTGGACTGATATAAAAATGACCGGTTTTATTCTCGCATACTCCACCAACGCCCAACCGGTCGACGGATTCATCAATCACGGTGTGTTTTATTCGGGTCCGGAAAAAGCAGTTTCAAAGCGGCATCTATGATCGATATTTTTCATTACACTTCCCCAGACAGCGTTATCGATCGATTTTTACAAAGTTCGGTTAATTTTCTCCATTCTTTTGTGTTCGTTCAATGCTACTGGGTGGTGGGAAGTAGTTTTGGCAAAAATGAAAGAATATGGGAAGGAAACCAAATACATTCTCCCCCTCCTCTCCCACCAACACATGTACACACCTTTACGTTGATGATGAAAAAAAAAGCATACCATCGTCCATAGTATACCATTGCCGAAACGAAACGAAACCCATTAGAACAAAGACTTCCTCATCGCGTTGTCTTGGACAATTTCGGTTTTTTACAGACCCAAAATTTTAACCCACCTCCTTTTTATTCATTCGCTCTCTTTCTCTCTCTCTCTCTTTATGGCTTTTGTATTTCCCGGTTCTGTGTTAGTATATTTGAGTGTGTCTGTCTTTGTCGGAAAATAGATTTTTGCCTTCACTTTGAACCACTCTCGTGCAGAAGCGATGCGTTGGAAGATGAAAAACGTTCCTGCTGGTCGGGTTGGAGGATTTCAGTCTTTTTATTTTTTTTTTAGGAAAGTATGGTGTGTTGAAAGTAATCTTGTTTTTTCGTCAGAATATTTCCGGCGCTGCATGATATTTTCACCACGCTATCGGAGTGAGAGTTTTTTTGAGGGGTCTGGACGTTCCTTTTTTTTCGCTTTGTCGGTGATGCATTCTTGCGCTTCAGTTCGTCGTGTAGCCACACTGACTGGCGGGCTGCAAGCAGCGACCGGTTCTTGGCATTGAGGAGAGGCCGGTTTCGGGGTGTGTTCTTTCGTTAGCGAAATTTTTCCATTTCTCTCATTTCCCTGGTGCACACTGTCTACGTACCGGCGTGGTTCCGTTTCCACAGGCGGTGGCGCATTTTAATTTTCAATTTGTTTTCATGCACCCCCGTGACATCGTTGCCTCGCTGGATTGTCCATCGATTGGATAAATTCCCATTTGCACCTTCTATTGCGCTCTGCTGTGCGGGTAGGACTGGGGAAAATGATGCAGCGAGAAGACATGCGGACGCAGGAAGTGATGAAAAAATCCGTCTCCCGTTGAGGAATCGGTACTTCGTGACGATTTTTGTCTCTACCCGTCATATCGTGCATTTGCATCTCTAAGGAGTTGGAAAGACTTTTTTTTTGGCCCACCGTTCCACGATTCGACCCAACCTCATCAAGCAATTTTTGCATAGTTTTTGTGCAGAATTTTTTTTTTATTGCCAAACATTTTTCATGCAAAATTTATGAACCGATAGAAAGTACGCTAGATATTTTGTGCAGTCTGTTTCATTATTTTTAAATGCACTGCTTCTGAAGATATACATTCTTATTTCATTTTGCCGCACGTTTTGTCGTGTTCCGGTTTTTTTTGTATAATGTGAAAATGGTTAAAGGAAACAAAATTAGGTTTAGTTATATAAACATTTTCTTCTAGGTACTACGAATGTTGATGAAATGTCGCAAATTTGTTGCAAGTGTCTTGAAATGTCTCCTCAGTAAACAATAGAAGATTACTATCATGCATTTTTACATTCATGCCCGAAAATAGTAGAGTGTTTTAGTTTTCTATGGCAATATACTAAAATAATCGTGAGTTTATATTTTGCCTTATTCAATTTGATACTTAATTTAATTACTTGATACTACTAGCATTGGCAACAGGAACATGAATAATAATAATAACATCTATATAGAACAAAATTCTGCAATCATTTAAAAAAAAAACATGCGGTTGTGAGTTATTCAGTATATAACATTAATAAACTCTGGATTCGGTTTCTTCAACAACGTACATTGTCAACTACGTATTGTAGGTTATAATCAAGATTGAAGCATCTCCAATCGATAGGATTTAGGAACTGTATTAAATAATGAACCAAAATAAAAATCCCTGGTCAAAACGACAATATATACACTTTCATATCTAAATTCAAAAGTCGGTTAAACAGTAAATCAAATTCCACTTTTTGCAAGAACCGCAAATAACACTGCTTAAGTGTAACAATAATAATAAGCCATGCTGGTATATTAGAGTATATTATAGATTAACAATACACAGATTTTTCAACAAAATTTCAGCGTTGCTTACATTTCATGCTATCCCCACTCAAGACCATTAAAGCATGAATTAACATGTGGAGCTGTATTTTGGGATAAATTGCACAGTTAAAACAAATTTTTCTTCATGTATGTAATTTTTTTATTACTGGTTCTATTGTTCAATTTTACCTTGTTCAATTTACGACTATGAATGAAGCTACCTGTGTAGTATTGCCAGTCGGATATTGTATAATAAACCAAATTCCTACTATCTTAAACTATCTTCTTGCTTAAGAAAATAAAAAAATTGTTGCATTCATTCAAAATATATTTCATTTTGAACCCCCCGATGGTGTTATCGCTGGTAAAGTTTGTTTTAGCAGTTTAAAAACTGTATTTCAACGAAAATTAATTCTAGTTAAAATAGGATATTTTAAACAGGTCTTTGATATAAAATATGCCGAACAAAATATTGTGAAATATAACACAATCTATAATATTTAAAGCTGTAAAAATTACTTGCCAACAGAAATGAAATTGCTAATCATAATGAACATAATATTGTTTAATATATTTATGATTTGTAAAACAAACTATAGTGCCATAATTATATTTAACTAATATAGAAAACTTTAAGTGACTATCGTTCTATAGTACTACGTTAGTTGCGGTGAAAGCAGAATTAATCATCACACAAAAGACATGTAGTTACAGCGAAAGCTTCGAATATGCTATTTGTACTTCGAATCAAAACCAGCTTGTCAGCAGCAAAGTCGGTCTCCATCATCATCACCATCATCGTTGGCGCCATGATCATCTCAATCGACGCGTACTTTCGCGTGTCCCGTTAGCTTACGGAGCCGAAAGATCGTGGCGCGTCGTCGAAACTCGACGCTTCTGAAATGGCAGTGGCGTTTTTTTTAGCAGTTGTTTCGCTCCTCTATTGCGTATCTCGCTTAGAAACGTATACGCACGTACACGTTCACCGTTCAATCGAGTCTAGACGATGATGACCGTCTCCGTTACATGTTACAAGAAAGAGTCTCTTTCTCGAGCAATTACATGTGTGTGTGAGTGTGCAGAAAGATAGGGAAGCGGCACGGTGCTAGTTTTGTTATCTATCATCGCGACAAAACTGCCGTACGTTGATTCAATTCACCAAATAACAAATATCAGCAGATGTGTCAGTGAAATGGAGAGCTGTTACATTGAAGGCAGTTGCACAGATAG
Source organism: Anopheles farauti No. 4 (assembly GCA_000956215.1). Lineage (NCBI taxonomy): Eukaryota > Metazoa > Arthropoda > Insecta > Diptera > Culicidae > Anopheles > Anopheles farauti No. 4. The sequence continues at coordinate 7,817 of JXWZ01003427.1, forward strand.
TTGTTTAGCTATTGACTGTTGAATATGACAGATTGTTTATTGTAACAGTTTCTATCTAGCACATGTCAGATTGGTTTCATTCGTACAAAGGCCGTAAAATAACATAATTCCGACCGCTTGATTTTTTTAATTTTTTTTCTTTTTTGATGTTTTTTTTATCGGTTATTAACATATGTACTGACTAGTGGTCATTTTAAACTGGTAGCAATCAGTACTGGAAACCATAGTTTGCTCAAACAACAAGTTGTTTTTTAATGGGATAAGATTGAAATAAGGCATGAACTTTAAGGTATATAAGAATGTGCTCATGAATAAAAATTGATTTGTTGAAAACAGTCGGACAGTCGAAGAAAATCTCTCAAATAGATCACCAGGAGATCATGTTTAAAGTAAATTTATTTAATAAAGGAAATCTATGTCATATAACCAAACCTGGTTAGTAACGTTTTTGTGACGCATTGTATAGAAGTGATTATTTAGAATTAAGTTTAATCATTGCTTAAATCAGTAATAAACTAATTGATTTATAGTTCTCACATTTCGTACATTGATTGCCATATAATGGTGGAATAACTGAAACAATTCAATTTTATGATTTAAATTTATAATCAATTTGACAGCTAATCTTTGAATATTTCTTCCGAAACGATAACATTTCCACTATCAAACATCGTCAAATAACAACATTAAGTATCGTTTTCACTATCAAACAGTTAGCGATTCAGAGTAGCTACGCATCTGTCCACAGAGCTTACTGGGGTTTCCCATCAAAGTAGCCCACCTCCCCTCTTCCCTCCCCAGCGAAGGAATCGCGAATCGTTGCGCTCAAAACAACTTACGAGTTGTTTGCTACGTTCAGTTATTTTCCGCTAGCAAACAGATTTAATTATCTGCGCCATTTTTTGAGCACGGTGCGTGATGGTTCACGATCGTTCCTAACGTGCCCACTCCCTCTCATCTCACTGTTCTCCTCAATCGGCCTCACTTGGTTAGAACCGGGTTGAGTACGGTTTTCGAGGAAGCGATCAAATTAGTCAGGGTTTGAGCGGCCGCTCAACGCTAATCATGATGTCATGATGCACCGGCACATTTTCAGATCTTTATTGAGATGATTACATAATGTTATTTAACATAACATTTACATATAACAAAACCCTGTAGCTTGGTGAAAATATTTAAAACACGATGGGCGGAAGGGCTGTTTTTTTTTCAATACAACTGGGTTAATCATCTATAATTCATTCACTGCGTAGCCAGCGCTAGCTTTATGAAAGGTACGCATAATTTTATCTCTACTTAAAGGTGCGAGATGAAAACACAGAGTTATTCGAAACCTTTGACACGGTCAAACGTTCACATTGCGTGCAAAAGTGAAATACATGCTACGTTTCGCATAACAAAAAAAGGTAAAAAAAAAACAATGCGAGCAATTTTTCTGCACAAACCCTAACTCTGCAGAACCCTATCCCAAAACCAACCACGTGTTGATTAGCATTGTTCGCGTGAGGCGTAGAGGGGGTGATTTTGATTTTATTTGCTCTGCATTCCAGGCATAAAAATAGTAACAGTCATGTTTGCCGTGGACAGCAGTGCATCACGATGCATCGGTGAAAGCGGCAGCAGCAATGCATCGTTCAAAAGCCGTGCGTTTTGCTTGCTATAGAATAGAATGCAGAAAAGAAAGTGGCAAAAATTAGGGGTGCATAAAACAGACAAAAGAAACGCAGCGTGCACCGGCAATGCTCATCACTACCTGGCTCAGATTGGGCACCGGAATAATCGAAACGAGAATACAAAAAAAAATGAAATAAAAAACTAGAGCTCGTACTAATCTCACACGAACAGCAGGTAACGAAGGGACCGGAGAGGCCGATGAGCTAGTGTCGATAGAATAGAAAATAATCAGACCGCATACGCATCGTCCGAAAGTGCATCGCGTAGCCACACAAGCCACCCGCCCCGCGCCACCACTCGCACCAACGGCAACGAATTAGGCTTGAACAAATGCAACATCATCAAGCCAGAAGCAGTGTTTCTTTCTCGACAGGAGCGGGGAAGGCTAAATTGAATTCGCCTCTCGTGGGAAGGGGTGCGACGGGGTGCCGGAGCCGGTTACAGTTGCAGATAATTTTGCAGGTGGCTCGGGGTTTGTTTTTTTTTTGCTCTATGTTCTATTGAACGTGTGTTTGTTTTGGCTTAGTGCAGTGGAGGGGGAAGCGGTAGAAGCTAAGTCGCGCTCAGGTTTTGTTTCGATCCACTGGAGGTGGAGAGGGATTTTTTTCGGTGGGCAATCAATTGAAAACTTGCTGTGCACCACGTGAGATTCGTACCTTGAATGTTAATGATCTTGTCTGACATTTGTGCTTGGTCGGGTTTTAGCAGGCAGTAGGCACTGGACAATCGATATGTGGAACGTCGTTGATTTGTAGTTTTATGAGTATGTTATAGAAATAAATCCTATTATAGTGCCTTCATGGATGGTTTATCTGTTTTATTATTTTTGCTTCTAATTTTAATTTATTTAATTATACATAAAATTCTTTAGATAACACTAGTCACATAAAATTGTGATAAATAATTTTGACATGAAATCATCATAGAAAAAACCAACGATAAGAGAATGTTAAAATAATGGTTGAAACGTTATTTTAAACCTTATCGTTTGGCATTAAAAACGTGAAACGTTAATGTAACAAAAAAGGCACATTTTTAAATCGATAATTCACACATATATTAAAAATGTTTGAAATAAAATAAAAAATCGGTGCTTTAAAATGTTAAGCTAACGAACATACAGGAACAAACGAACAAGTTTTTTAGCATTCGAATAAAATGACACCAAAAAAAGTAAAACGTTTATCGAGTAAGAGATTGATTTAATCGCAGAATTTTAGAATAAATGAATTGAATTAGATTAATATCATGTTGTATATGCACAGGCAATTAAACATATTATGTTTAAAACTATTCGGTTGGAATTTCTTGACAAATGATATTTGGTTTTGTTTCGGAGTAGTTCAAATATTTAATAGTAAAAGATACATCATAATAGTTTGTAAAAGAGCTAAATTACAATTGATTGATGATTGATGAATGATGATATTTTGTTTTGTTTCTGAGTAGTTCAAATATTTAATAATAAAAGATGCAACATAATAGTTTGTAAAAGAGCTAAATTACAAATAACTTTTTTTATCACAAAATCACTTTAAAAATTTTAGCTTTTTCGTTCAGATTCAGGTGATACCGAAAATCGGATATTAAACGATTAAAAATTAGGTCGCGAATCAGTAAAAATGTATACCACTTTCAATGTATAAATGGGAACATGAATAAAGATGGTGAAACAGTTCGGTAATTATAGTTGTATGACTCTTATTGGAGTTGTTCCAGCGATGTTAAATTGGTTAAATACTTTGCCTGTTTGGATAATACTTTGTTGAAAGCTATAATCGCTTTTCTGCTGCGAATCACAAAAGAAACAGAAAGAAGGGAGAAGATACATCAACGGAGCGATGTATAGAGCTGCAAGATTTAAGAATTTTGAATAGACCACAGTAGAACCGCGCTGTGAGTTGTGCCTCAGCTGGGTGGATGTAAAGCGAGAGGGAACCGGCTTGTTACAACCGAAGGCCACCCTGTTCGCTGCAACCAGAGTTGGGGAATAACAAAAAAAGCAACATCTTGTGAAACAGGGAAAGGTGTGCATGGATGATAATATTTCTAAAAAAAAACAAAAAGCGTCGACTTGTGCATTAGTATGATGCAAAATGTGAGAAAAAAATCTTGGCATAAACTTGTATTTAGTATTATTCATATATTTGCCATATTAATTGGCCATGCTGCTTGTTTTTGATAGCTTGTAATTGTGATTCGTCTGGTGGAATAGAATTCCACACACACAAGCGCACGTTCTCCAAAATGCATCTCACCATGGTCGAGACGCGCAACGAAACAATCGCGAAGGCGACGTGGGGTACGAATTTATTTGGTTTTCTAATCAGTTTTAACTAGAAAGACGACGATGCGGGTGAGTGCGAGAGATACGTGTTGGTGTGTGTAGCGGGTCGCTATTCGAATGTGCAAACCGCATGTCAAGCGGGCCGCTGTTGAGACGCCTTTGGCTGTACATGCACTGGTGTTGAAGCGTAACGAATAGTTCCCACCATGCTGACCATGTTAGCTTATTTCCACTGTCCAATTGCATTCGAATCGGGCATTCGAATGAGCGTTACTTTTGCTTTTTTCGATTCGCAAGCCCCTTCAACGTGGCTTACGTGGTTGGAGATGCAAGCTGAAGGGCCAGGATTGAATCGGACCCTTCGCGCCGTCTCACTATCTAACATTTTGATAAACATATAACTATGACATGCACTACAACAAACACATCGCGCCACCCCTCCCCACCTAACGCTTGCTTACTGACGAACCACACGGACGAACGAAGTTGTGTGCGCCTTCGTTTCGGTTGTTTTCGGTGCACTTATCAACCCCCATAGATGCCATTGAAGCCATTCTTATTAGGGATACACACACAAGTGCACGCGCATATGGCAAACGGCTTGATAGGGCGAGCCGTGCGAAGTGCAGCGGGTGCGGTGCAGGTGCAGTTTGCAGCTCTGGATGCACTATTTTGTCGTATCGTGTGTAGCTCGGTGGTGTTAGTATGCGTGCCATGGTTACTTACCAGTGTCGCCTTTTTGGTGCGCTTTTTGGAACAAGCACGTTGGCAAGTGCAACGTGACTTAGATTGGCCGAAGTTGTTTTGGAGAGGCGAGGGTTTTTTCGCTGTTGCTGTTGATACTGCCTATTTGCGCTCGTCGTCGTCGTCGTCGTCGTCGTCATTTGGGGTATTTTTCCACTGGAAGAGTAGGATGTGTCATTTGGGAATTTTGCGCAGTAGGTAGTTGCATGTGTAAATTATTTGCATATCATTACATTGTTAATTGCATGGGTCACTTGATTAATTTTGGGTTTTCTCAATCTATCGAATTTTCAATCATATCGAGAATAATGAATCTCACAAAGAATCATGTTTTGAGTTATTCCTATTTGATTGCTTCGTATCATATTTTAGTAAATCTTAACTTTATTTACCATCCATGTATAATCGACTTAATATAGAATGCGACTCATATATGCGAGACATTTTACGCGTGTAGCATAAATGATTTTTGATAAAAAGAAATACGCATACTGTAAGTTATTCATACCGTTAATCACATGAGATTTTAATACAGTGCGTAACATAACTTTAACATCACCTGTCTATCTAAAGTACAAAAGATCGTCTAAGACCATCTTAACCACATAAAGAAAACGGTCTTCGATAACAAGAACATAAAAATGTTCAACGTGAGTATTTTTTGTTGTCTATTTTTACTCCTTCCAATTCGGTTTTATTCAAAGAAATCCGTTTTGCACTGCAAACAAACAATTGCTTTTAATTTTTAAGATTTGTTTAGAATTATAACTATATTTTATGGTACCGTATTATAACCATATTTTATATGGTTTAAAATAATGTTTACGAGAGATATGTGGTTGAACATGCTATTATGTTATCACTACCTGATCGTCTGCATATAATTAAAAACGTATTCCCTATCATCAAGCGTAAATCTTTTTTTTCAAATGAACATTTTTGTTAGGTTACAGTGTGGTAACATATTTTTTCGATCCATTTTTACGCTGCTTCCTTAAAATTTGACCAAATACAAAACAGATCACATAGAAGACCGTTTTGCTCTAAGAAAATAGCAAATTTTGAAATACGCAACAACATGTGTAGCTTAAATTATGTTACGCTCTGTAGTGTGAAACAAAATATGTTAAAAACACGTCCGTAATTTCTTTTTGATTTAATTATTTTATTTTCTTTACTAGTCTTGAAAATATTTCCTTTACGCGTTATTTTTTGGTTTTCAATTCCCATTCTTTATAAGAAGTGTTTAAAAAATATTTTAATTAAATGCAGTTGAAAATACGAATAAAACTATTTGGAGCAATGCCAATTCGTGTCAATCACTTGAGCGGTAAACAAACATGCATGGCCCCATCCTCGATGACCGCATCGCATCGCGAATCTTCCGGCAGCGGGTTTCGATGGGCCAGGGCCTGTCAGTCAAGCCCGCCACTGGGTACAATATTTAGTTTGATTACATATTTTCACCCCAAGCCAACGGGCGGGATTGCGGGCTGCAACTATAATCTTATCTGTTAAGTTCCACAACGCCCAACCTAACCCCGCGGTGACCGTGGCGGAAGAAAGTGGCCACCCGAGTTTTGCGGGTTGCAGATTGCGTCAATGTTTGCAATTATCAGTGTTATTGTTAGTGCTTAGTTTGGGTTCCCCGGGCGGACATATAGTAAGCGAGCGCGCGCGCTAGCAAGGCCAGCGCTGCGACGCTCACAAATAGTGCACAATTTTCAGGCTCGTATCAACTATCAGTCAACAAGGGGAGCTTACCGATGGCGTTTTATGGTACGAAATTTAAGCGCGGCGAATTGTGTGGCGACTTTAGCGGTGGCGCGATACGGCCATCTAGGTCAGCCGTAGGGCACTTCGCTGAAAATGGCGCTTTCAAAATGAGGCGCTCTCGTCAGCGCTTGGTGGTTCCGAAGTTTTTAATTTTTTACAGATTAGATTGCATCGGAAGAGAGGCTAGAAAAAAAAAAACTGCTGACACTCTTGTTAAAAATAATGGAAATCACACCTAGTGGTGTAAACAAAAGGCACATCCACACCATTTCTATTCAATTGTTGAAAATCTTAACTCGCTCGCTGGTTAAGTTTTTCACATTTTCAATTTTCCATCCCCGCACCGGCAAGTGCCACGGACTACGGCAAATGGCTCATGACAGCTCGTTCGCCGGGATTCAACTAAAAACAAATCTCCTGTCTTTTTTTTCTTCATTTTGCACGACCAGCGGGAAGGAAGTGTATGCAAAAACGATGCAAAAAAATAATGAAGAAGTGACTTTTTTCCAATTAAAACGGGGCGAATTATTTATTTTAGTAACACCCAGCCCAACTCCAGCCCCGTTTTTTTTTCCGGTCCCTTTTTTCCATCGTAGTACATGGTGCTCGGTTTGGAGTAGCTCGTCCCATGTATGTATGTATGTACGCCCGTCTGGTCATTTTTGCCATTGCTTTTGTCTTTCGGAGTCTCTCCTTCTTGCTGCTTCTTGTTGCGCCACATAGACACGCAAAAGAAAAACTTTGCGCCCGCTGGTGGTTCTGTGTGTCTGTGCGATTTTTTGTTGTGTGTATGATCTCCTGATTCCCTTCCACCGGACAGTGACCACGTTTAGCAGGATGCGAAAGCTGGTGAACCCGAAAACTCTCTCGCTGAAGATGGACGCAGGATGACTAAAGTGGTCTGGCCATGGCGAGTGTGAGGCCCGCTTTGTGCTTCCTCACAGTTCTTTGTCGAGTGTCTCTATTGTTGCTATAGTTTTTATTTTCTTTTTTTTCACGTGTATATGTATGGATCCTTACGAAGACAACGCTGATCACGTTCAGATAGCATGTGCTTTGGTGCACGCTGATGCTTATGTGTTTGTGTACTTACACTCGTTGAGGTCTTTTCCAATCTGCCCTCGTCGTACCAGGGACAGTAGCAGTTGCAAATGACGTAAACGTTTGTGAGGGCGAACATGCTGAAAGCTAGGGTTGGGTTAGGGTTTAACGTCCGTTTTAGCCACCAATCGCCCGTTTTTGGTAGAAATTTGTTTTTTTTTTGCACCCACTTCCATCGGGGAGACACTTAAATCCTGTTGACTAGTTCGAGGGAGCTTGTTTTTGTTGCCAAACATATAGGCAAGAATAGGGTGTTTGCCCATGATGTTCAAACTTGTTTAAGAAAAAAAGTTTTTCTCACTTTGGAAAAGATTATTAAGAATGGAGTGAAATTAAAAATGCAGAAATTAGTTCAAGTAGAAAGTTTATTTATCGTTTCACTAAGAAATTGATAACACATTTTCTGAACTATGAAGAAACAGATGATACAAATAGGGAAAGTATACACAGTGGTTAAATATGCCATATTCTCAATAATAAAATCTGCCATATTCCCAATATATTTTGCTTAAAATTTTTGATAGCGATTCTCAAAAATGTTTTTTTGAATTCATTTAAAACAACGATTTAGAATTCATTTGAAACTGAAAGTAGTAAGGTAAATGAAATGAAATTTTAGTTGCAGTACCTATTAATGAAGGCTGCCACTAATTAAAGGATGCTCTAATTCGTTTAACGTTTAGGTATAGAGATTTCTTAAGAAAATATTTATCTTAGAGACTTTTAAGATTAAGGCACGCAACGTGAAGTACATTAGTTTTTAAAAATTCTCATCAAATCGAGTGAATGCAAGTTCGTTAGAAAGTTCATTAATTGATTTATTAAATTTCATACAAAACCTGATGACGTTGTTCATTCCCTCCCGTGTTGCGATCTGTAACATGTCAAGGTTACGCTTACCGTTCGCTCCTGCTCACGATTAAGATATCTACCGACGGGACGTGCATCGGGGCGGTCCAGCGAACCGAAAGTCAAAAGAAAATGGGAAAATGGAATAGGAAGCGAGCGGAGGAACACAGGAACAACCGTGCCTGAGGGAGGTACCTTTTGCGGTGCGGGGCTGGCAAAAGTCATCGATCGCGTACGACACCTATCGGGACTAATTTCCGTCGCCTGCTTCTGTCGCTTCTGTCGTTTCAATCGATTTGAGGCAGCGTCGAGTCGAAGACCCGCCCGACGACGACGAGATAACGGAGCGAGCATCGTCTCCCTTTGAGCATCGCGAACACGGACGATGAACATGGACCGATGATGGTGCATCGGTCCAAGGCACGTTGATACCATCTTTCATCATTAATGGTATCCCATCTCGCTCCGGCTCGTGGCCGGTCCGTCCATGCACTTGATCTGTCCCGCCAGTACACGCCATGATCCGAAACTTCAAGGCAATTCTGGGATCAAACTGCTACTGGTACTGATTGTTGACCGCCTTGGTGGCCGATGTAAGTGTGTGCGGTCGTGTAGGCAAGTTGCGCGAAAACCCATCTCCGTCCGGGTTCCGCTGGGGATTCGATTTTCCTTGCCGCGCTCAGGGCCGCCATCCATTATGGCAGGAACGCAGGTGGAGAGGGCAGGCAGGATAGTTTAATCGTTGCTTGTCTTACGATCGCGCCACCATCATTGTGTGGAAGACAAACTGGTGAAGTAAAACTGGTCCCAACCGAATCAGATTGGATCGGTTAGTTGCTAGCTAGTAGCACTGTTCTTGCCGTAGTTCGAACTCGAGGTTTCATCCGTGGAAGCTGGTGCCGAAGCGCCAGCTTCTGTATTAAGACAAAAGTCAGTCAGGCTTCGGAGTCTTTTAAGCATGTATTGAGTCGTGAATAATTAGCTAATAGAAGCATAGTGGAATACATTTTTTTTCTTCGATATATATTGTATGCTTGATGTGGAATAAAATCTTCCAAAAACCGAATCACATATCATAAAGAAACCATTTCGAATGTAGATAATGAAATTCTCTTTGCGTTAACCAACGACTTCATTCTGGAATTATCTAACCGATAGCCTAATGTTGCGTTTGTTGCTTGAGCCAGTGACGGTAGGGCAAATGCAATCGAGAAAGAGGCTGCAAATAAAACCCCTAGCGAACCCGACGCGAGTAGACAAACATCTCTGTGAGCGCAGCTGCCGTCGCGCAAAAGCGATTGTATATAATTTGATCGATATACAATATATCTATTATTAAATTGCGCTCTTTTATCTACCATCTGAGCCCAAACGCTCGTTCCTCTCCACCTCCTCGAACCGCCCACATCCGCTTCCGCAGGCATTAGCTTCGCAGCTTTGCAGAAACCTTCGCATGCCGTGCCCATTCGTGTTTCTCTCTTTCTCTCTCTCTCTTTGTCTCTTCGTCTCTTTCGCTAGCAGCTCGTCGCGCACCGATCGTGTCTCCAAACGCATCGATCGAAGCGATACAACGATTGAAGCCGGGACGGGGTTTTCACCGGTTTTTCTCTACATTTCCGCGAGTACATTTCGCTGGCGGTTGGAAAAGGAGCGAATTTCGATGCGATTCTCCTTTCGCCTGTTGTTCGCGTACTCGAAGCACCGCGCAATGTGTTCCTGTGTTGGCTCCACACGAGGCAGAGGCAGCGTTGGTGCTTTGAAACGACATCGCGATCCATAAGGTGACCAATAAATTAGCATACACTTGTCCCACTGTGTTCGGCGGTACCAACGCGCGCGATCGTGTGCGCGGAGGTAAACGTAGATCGCGTCTTACGATTGTGCACGAATTATGTGCGGTCGGAGGCAGCGGGCTTGGCTCAAAGCAGGTGGGTTAGGGGCGACCTTCATAAAATTCGATCGTGAGAAAACCCGCACCGCATGCGATAGTGTTGTGCTAATGGCTTATGCTGTTTCTATCGGGCCCGGGTACATGGGTTTCCTCTCAGTGCGAGATAATAGCATGGACGTGTGGATATGGTGGTCATCGTCGAGTGCACATTACGATGTGTTTATTTACCAATCGAGGGGTATAGGAAAAGTTTTTTAGCCAAGACTTTTTTTGTTACCAGTCACTTGCAGAAATAGCTAAATTAGTGTCAAATAAATTCATTCGTTCCAGCAATACATCCCATTTCTTATAGCACTCTGCACGATGCTGCAAAATAGAAACATTTTCCCGGCTGTGCAGATGCTGTAAGACATGATATTGTTATTAGGCATAATCAACCTCACCTGCATTAATGACAGGATGTTGTTAGCTCATGTAAATGAAATCAATAATACCGCTGCTGGCACCGATAATCACAGCGAACCGAGAGGGTGGCGATGTCTTGGCGAGCATCTCGTGCCAGAACACCAGGGTGCAAGCAAAAGGGCGTGATCTAGAATCATCGTACGTAGAGACAAAGGCGAAACAGCGTCTCCTGCAACGCTCCACCCAGCGTCGCTGTCGCTCGTTACCGAAACAGGAACTTCTCCCGTTATTGAACATCGTTACGGAATTACGGTTAGATTTCTTAAAAGTGGACGTGTAATACAAAATGCGTGCGAGCGATCGGTGGTCGGTTCGCTTGATGCAGGAGGAGTTCTCGTTACGCCTTTCATTGAGCGTTTTTCAAGAGCTTTCCTCCGCTCCCGATCAGCACTTCATCCACCTTTGTACTCATTCAAGCACCGAACGCCAGGCGAACGAACGTACTGCTCCCTCGCAATGGCACATCGGTTTCGGGTATCTCTTGCACGAGCCCTTCAGAATAACCGGAATGGAGTGACTCTAGTTGCCACTTAATTTCAATCCAATTTCAATCATCTCTACACGCACCGACGGCAGTACGGAGTTTTCGTTTTTGTTTTTCTCGTCTCGTGTGTTCTGCGTCTTGCGTGTTAGCCTACCATGAGCGACTACCATTCGTTTCATTCATACATTTCACTCCCTGCCACGAGATGGGTGATGAAGGGATTCAGTTTTTCCTCGTGACCATCGGGTTGCTCAGTGAAATGCTTCGGTTCTACTATAGGTACTAGTCAGCGAGAGACCGACGGCTACCGCTGTTGATGATGATGATGGGGCAGTTGACCGTGGTCAGTATCTATGATTAGAGTTTTTTTTTGTTCGAAGAAGTAACCCCGATTCTCGTCGACTTACAAAGAGAGGGTGGTTCGCTTTTTACGCACATCACCCTTATTATCGACCTCCGGTGGGCGATCCAGCAGGCGCTTGGGCCGTTGTTTATGTAACATAACCGACATTCTGAGCGAAACGGAAGCAGCAATTTCCACATCACTACAACGTTTAGAAAATATTTCTCTGCCGCTAAAGATATGATATAGCAGATAATCGATCATTTTAGTACATTTTTGGGCAAAGATTAACGGCATGGATATTATCGATTTAATGGTTTCCAAATGCTCACGTGTAGAAAGTTATGGTAACGTATAACAAAAATTATGTTTTAATAGTGCAAAGTGTATTTGTAGTAGATTTTATGTTGTTACCGAATATCAACCTTTGAACATCACACAATGTATTGTTGTCATAGAAAGTGAAAACTTTTTCTTATTTTTAAAGCGGTCCATGTATCGTTCTGATATTTAAGAAAAGCTGCTAATGAAATGAACTAAAATGTGCTCACTTCACGTAAATACGACACTTATGACTTGAAGTTGAAAATATCCGGTCGATGTGTGATAATATTTTGTGAATCCTTAAATGTAATGACCATAACGATTTGACGCTTGCTTAGTTTAGATACTCCATTATCTAAACTAAGCATCTAAAAATGATCTAATCTAAAGTCTCCCCTTTATTTATTTAAGCAGTCAAAAATTTCGGTTGTAAATTTGAGATCTTATGTAGCCATGAGAATAGTTTAATGTAATGAGGTTTGGCTGTATGGGGAATTTAAATGAAGAACATTATTTTTTATAGAAATAATATCAAATTCGCAAATTTCAAATTAACACCATTAATTTTTACTTATTAATTCAGCATTTAAAAAACAATTTTACCACAAGTGTCGTTTAGGAAATTGAAAAACACTGATTCGAATTATTTTCATATGAACTGTACATACATGTTTTGCTAACATTGTTTGATTATTTTTTTCTTACTGTTCTATTTCATTTTGAGTGTAATTTAACCTGAAATGAAAATTTTTTTAAATACGAATATTTTTGGTTTTAATTTCTTTTCGTTGATAATTTATTAGCTAAACATACGAACTGATAAAAGGACCCCATGTTCCTTGTAGTTTAAAATTTGTTTTTAAGCTCATGCGTCTAATGCGACCATCATGTAAATGCATGTAAAGTTTCAACAATAAGCTGCCCATGTTGTCTCGACATGTGCCACAAACAAAACAAAAAAGTCACAACTGAAATCAAACAAACAATGCAGAAACATTGTTCTTGGTTTGCCCCGATAAGGATTCGAATTGCACAAGATTTTATTTTGTTTTTTTTTTGCGCTCATGTCATGAGCGGGTCCCATCTGCACTTTGAACGATGGGATAAACCGATGGCAAAACGAAGAAGAAGAATAAGAAGAAGAAAAACAAGACGATGGCTCGTTCCGGAGAGCCAGCACGTGTCGGAATCACGGAGAAGCCATTTCCTTCTGATGTGTCTATAGCATGTTCAGCCGTTTAGGCTTTGATTACTGCCGCTATGCGAACCGACATGCCGGCGGTAAATGGTGGCAAAAACACCTGTTTTCTCACAAACCGCACAAGTCGTTCGTTCGCACCCCTCGGGGTCGCTCGATAACCCGATAGCCCGAGACGTGTTCCGTGACTAAAACCGTAAACATCGGTCCGCTCGGCAGCAAGGCCAGGCGAGCCCGGTCCGGCCAGCAAACGGCAGCAACGCCAACGCAAATGCCAGCAGCGCCACATGCGCCACCCAGCGCACGAGCATCCACGACACGGAGTGGTATGTGACCGAGATAAGCTTCTTGCCGTCGTACGGTGTCGTAGTCGGCGAGCGTCGTTTTGTACCGACGCCGTCACCATCGTAAACACCTGTTGCCCGTGAGTCTGGCTTGGGTGGTTGGTGGTTGGTGGCTGAGGAAGCGATGGCATAGGAGGTTTTGGAAAACGTTCTTCGAGCGTGGCTGCGGCGTTCTGCCGAGTGCAACAATCGCTTCGGTCATTGTTGCCGTTGGTGTGTCCGATAGAGATGGTTTTGCAGGAACGATGAGCCACACAAAACAGCTGTCCTTTTTCTCGCCTTCTTTCTGCATAACACGTGTGGTTCTGTTTCTGCATGGCGGTGCAATGTGTACACATTTTAAGGAGTTTTTACCCGGGAGTGAAAACAAAAAAAGAATGGAAAACTATTGCTGTACCAACCGAATGGTTATTAAAACATTTCGCTTATCATACACGTGTAGTGTCTGCTGTTTGATAGCACCAACGAGCACAAACGACTCGTGTCTAGGTTGGTATTTTGAGCAAAAAAGGCTTTACAGGGAATGCAAGAGGTGTCATGCTTAAAAAAGTTGAGATTGTGTCTACTCGTACAAAAAAATTGACTCGTGTCAATTGGAAATCAGATTGAAGTAATAGTAATATATAGTAATAGATTAATAATAGTAATAGTAATAAATTGATACTAAAGTTTGAGATATTGAAGTTTGAAGTTCAAATTTTGGAAACCGGATTGAATTAATCATAAAGTAACTACCTCGCCAATGATGTTTAAATAATGCTGTTTTCATTAAGCAATTATTAAGCGATTTAAATAATCAACTTATTGTGACTAAATTGTTTAATGTGTTTTCGTGTAAAAATTTAACTTAAAACAATCAATCATCATAAATAGTTTTAAACGGTTTTTTCTTACCACGATTCATTTATTGTTCATATTTAATTATTTAACACT
>JXWZ01003428.1:0-21448 GCA_000956215.1 Anopheles farauti No. 4
GGCTTTCCAGACCATCGTTTTGTTTGAAGTGGATATTTGACATTATTTGTGACCGTGTCTTACCTGTTAGCGTCATTCGGATATTGGATATTATATTTCTGGTTATTTGAAGATGGCCCGCTGCCAACATCAGACTTCAGTGTGCGAGTGCGAAAAGTGACTAAGCCGGTCCATTATGAGTTGGATCTTGCATTTGAATAATTAACTCTCAGTGTTTCCGCCTTTTTATTTGATTTGCATAACTCAGTTGCATAATTTTAACTACAGAGGTACGACATGTAACCGTTTTAGTTAATCGTTCTAAAAAATATCTCTAGTGACAAGTATCACAATTTTCATTTTTTGATTTATTTCTTCATCAGTATTTAGAACGACTTTGTGTGATCTTTTTAAAAATTGTAACAAATACATTACAAAACAGTATAAACAAAATATCATGTCAACAAGAATGCCAGTGTAATATAACTACCAGTGAAATATAAACAATTATTTATAATAAGGATTTATAGAAGATAACTGTAACGTAAATATTGATATCATCGTATAAATTAGAAAAACCAAATTATAATTGAAATCTGTATTTAAAATCCTATACATTACCATAAAAAATACTCAATCACATGATTTTTCAACTTCAAAAAGATGTTATTGTGTCCGAATCGCTACTTTTCTTTAGTAATTGTGGAAAATGATTCAATCGTTAACCCACCATCGCTCTCTGTTCTACCTTGATAGTTGAACACATGATAAAAATATTAAATTTTCATTCCCTTTCTTACTCATATTAATCTCATTTTTACCACCCATTTCCAATGAATCCCAAATATGACCTTAACCAGCATTTCGGGCGCTAAAACGTTGTGGTTTGAAAGGAAATACGAGCTCTGTAATAGGTCTGCGGTCTCCGCAAGCTAACGCCTCGCGCATGAATGAACCGTATATTGTATGTGTGTCCCGGTTTCACATCGGGACAATATCAATAGTTTCAACTTCATCTGTGCCAGATTCTCTCCCTTCCGGAGAAAGATTTCTATGGCTATGTTACAGTTTAACACAAAAAAATCCATACACACTTTTTTAATATCTTTCACACCATTCCATTCGATGTGCACAGGGCTTTACCAGTGTCCTTTTCATCTGCCTCTTTTGCGCGTGCTGTCAGCTTCTTCGTCCTTTCCACCAAGCAATCGGCAACGTATTGTGCCCCCGATTTCGAACGGTTGCTGCCATCCTTTGATCGTTATCAGCCATTTTGGGAAAATATGTCCAGAACATGACACCTTCGATGGTTCGTTGGCCGATTGGATTGCTGGTGTGGATAAAGGTATTAGTTTAATATTTCCGTCTATTTATCCTTGACTCTTCCCTTTCCGTGCATTATTCTCTCTTTCACTCCGAGAAATATTCGGTTTCGTTCGAAACACCGGGACAAATTGTGTGGCTAAACCGATGGCACTGCTTGTGGGTCGCCTGTTTCGTTTTATCTTACACGTCCTTTCACTGCATCTGTACTTCCTTGGTTTACTTTGAAATTTCTCTTTGTAAGGTTCGGTCGTTAGATGCGATCGCAATCAGACTGCTTTAACATTGAACTGATTTTCATCCAGTTACCATCTAGACAAATCACGAGGAAGTGAAAATCAAGTATAAACCACACCAGTTGAGTTGATGAAATTCAGGAAAAAAAACCCAGTAAGTGAAAATTGATCTCAATGCCTATGCCCTAGAGATATTGCTAACAAATTTGCACGTTACTGATTTAATCTGCCTGCATTGTGGCTTTCAGATCTGGTGTGGAAAAAATCACACCATTGGCTGTAGTATTCAATATCAACTGGACCGTTTTCGAATACGAAGAATTAATTATAACTCAGTTAAGGAAAGCAAAGTACTAGACCAAATAATAATTTGCTTATTTTCAAAAATAGATGCACAACATATCAACAAAATGGTTCAACCTGTGATAACTTTTCCTAGCTTTTTTTTATTCATACAACAAGTAATATAGCATCGTTTGCTCAGCCTTTTAAATGAACGGGAATAGAAACTCACTTTTATCGTTTTGTGGATTGATTGCTAGAGCGGAAGCCCGGAATTGTGTGGAAGCGTTTTCTCCCACCTCTCTTGCTTCCCATCCGTTTTCCGACCCATTCCGAAATGAATCTGGTACAAAACCATTTGTCATTACGATTTGTCGTGAGCGTGACTCGCCACAAATAGGATGAGTGAACATTTTGTTGACATTTGTTCGCGTTTCGGACGACCTGCAACTACGGTAGTTCCGTGCGTTTCAGATTTCGCGCTCCACTTACTCGGCTCCCTGGCCACCCTGGCCGAAGCGATACCAATCTCAAAGGCTCCAAAAACAGGGTGAATATAAAATAGAACAAAAAAATGGATGAAAACACCGCGAGCTGGAACCGACGCGGAGTATGATGACGACGACGACGACGGATGGGCTAATTTAGATTGCTACCGGTGCGATTACAACCGCGCAGGAGGACGATTTGTAATCTAAGTGATGACGGGAAAATATGTCTGTGTTTTGCCCGGCAACCACCGCCTTTCGCCTTTGTGTTGCAGCAAACACCTCGGTTTTCATCGCATTTTCTCGCACCATGGGCATGCATTCGTGAAAGCTCCCAACATTTGTAAGCCCATCAAACGCACCTGTGACTGATGATGGTGAAGATTTTTGTCACGCTCCATGTCGCTGGCAGCAAAATGGATGTAGCAAACGATGTGTTTTCGACCACCTCTGAAGCGGGGAGCGAAGGATGGGGTAGGTCGATTGTTTTCCGGGGACTATTCGTTCCTACACACAACGCATTGGTGAACGCGAAACAAAAGCAAGATGGTGGCCGCACGATGATGGAAAAGTTTTCCACGAAAGCACCACACCTTTCCGCTGTCGAGCGCCCGCTTGGACGCAGAAATGCTTCACGAAAACCATTACGTTTGCGCGGGCAATTAAGATTATACGTTACGGGTTTGGGTTTTAGATAGACGGATCTTATGGATGGATTTTCGGTTAGACAGTGCTGTGCGTCGGAGTGCAGTGCAATTAGTTTTTTTTTTAAATATATTTTTAGATAGAGCTGACTTCATGAGAATAATTAACAAAAATAAAAGATCAGTTATAAAATGAAAAAAAAAATCAGTCTTTCGTTATCATGAGCCATATTTTATACCGTAATAGCAAACCGCAAAAGCGACGTTTACAAAATAAACATTGGAAACCGTTTGCTGCATGCGAAGCGTGTGTTCAACCCGACCGAAAAGCAGCCATCATGTTCGACCAAAACCACCACACCCCATCAGTCCTTGCTCATTATCTCCATTCGTATGCACCTTCGCACTTCAGCTGTCTGTTATTCTTTCATTTTATTTACTCTTTTATTCCCACCACCAATATTGTTGCCTCTTCACGGCAATGATGATCTCTCGGCTCGGAAACGGGCACATGCTTATCATGGCCGTTTGGCAGAGCGTGTCGCGCTGCTGCCAGTGTGTATCATCTTCTCGTCACCGTCAACTAAACTCCCAACAGCACGATGCTACACTTCTGAAACGGCAACAGCAGGTCGCTCCAACAGCAACTCCACAGCAGCTTTCGCGGTGGTTCGTTTCTCCACCCGAATTACGCTGCTCGTTCGGGGACGAATATGAAGCCTACGGACGCACGCAACCCTGCAAAGCATATATCAGGAAGTGGTGCGCTGCGGCTTTATTGGCCTCATCTAGCTCCGCCCAGTTGAACGATGTTGTGTTTATGTGTGTGAGTGCGTCTGCTATGTGGGGTTATGTATCGCGATCGCTATATGCTTGCGAATGGTTTGCGTGTGCTTGCTGTGCTGTGTGTTACAACAAAGGTAAAAAAACCACGTACAGTGAATTTTTACACAGAGTTATCTTTTGCCGGAGAACTGTGATGAGTGAGATTGCTTTAAATATTGCAAAAGAATGAACGGAATGGTTACATACGTTTGTCGTAATGTTAATCATTAACAATATGTCATAGATACTGAAGTGCCCGTGTCCTTCATACCATACCGTGAAATGTAATATGCGTATCGATTAGCAGCATTTAGAACAATACTAGGAAATTTATTCGCATACGTCGCATTAACTAACAAGAATAGTGGTATTTTATCACTTTTTCGAAACAATTAAAGTATGAGAAAAATTAATACTTAAAATACAACCAACACGATTTAAACCTGATTTAAATATTATTAAGTGTAATTGTGTAAAATAAAAGTATTTACTCAGAAATTAATATAAAACCTCGGTCTCAAAAGACCGACGGCATTTTGTGTACATGTCGTGATATATTGTCAGTATTACATTGGCTTTGCACCGATTTATATAATTTTATAACAGTTTAATTGCTATTTTAATAACACTGATACCGGTTCTGTTCAGTGTACTACTCAATTTCAGCTAAAACTATAATTCAACCAAAGTCAATTTCAACAAAGACTCAATACTGATAACAAACCGTCATCTAACACATCCCATCTTTCGGATATAATCATGAACGACTGTGAGCTAATGAGCCTTGTTTCATTTGTTTCAATTTAATTATTAAATTTATTTTCATCGTAATTAATATAATTTGATTGCAGCATTTTATGTACAAAGGTTTGTGTTAGCTTGTTTATTTTATCGTTCACCCCTGCTTGTTTCTTTTTGTCTTGCAGTGTAGCTTGCATTTTATTTATTTTCCATAACTCCATGTTCCCATCAAGCTTTGTGCTTGCGGCCTTCACATAGCTGCTGTATTTTACCCTCTTCGAGACTTTTTTTCGGTTGATGTTTTTTGTTACATCCCGAATGGTTACTAGCTTTGCTGGGCACGCTACTTCTAGTGCTTTCCAAGCATGCATATTGCTCCTCGCCGCATGAACGTTTTGGCTTCAATTTCCTACTATTATCGTCCCAGATGGCAAACGAGTTCGCTAGATTCGATTCACTAAAATATTTTAATAATTTAGCCGTCATGAGACCGATGTTGCTGCCCGCTTGTCGGTTAATGAACTCTCGTTTCACCTCAACTGAGCTCAGTCCGAAAAGATACCTTATAGGATAATAACAACGGCGTCGTGTCTTGCTTTCTTAATTGTTTTAGTATTGCCAGAATCTATTTCAAACGTTCCTTTTGTCGTTGCATCTATCACAATTGCTAAAAGGGTTATCAGAACGAGCATAACTAAAACAGCTGTTTCTTTGTCGTCGGCTTCGTAAAGAGATTATTCTGAGATGTTCGTGAAACGGAGGACAACATCCGACAAAATAAATGCATTTGACGCAAAGCTCGGCGCAAAAATTCAAAAGTGTAACTTAAAGTAGAACTGAACCATGCTCATTTTATTTGTAGCCGAAGCTCGCTACATTACACCAACCGATACACACGATAGGCTTGCATACTTTTCCCCACTATTATAAGCTATCAACGACGCTAGTTGTCGTAGCTACCAATAAAATACTTTACAATATTTATATTAATTTATTTGTTTCATTATGTTCTCCTCCCACTCGTGATAGTTGCTCAATTTCCTCTATTATCTTTAGACGCGTGGACATTGTTCACCATATGCTTGCTTGAATGTTTTTTCTATGTTGCTTCGTTTTTAATACATTGCTCAGATGGGTTGCGTGTCTTCTTACTATACATATTTCAGCTGGTTCGCCTTCTAACTTTCCTGCAAAGCGTTGATCTGTTCGCTGTGATGATAATAATAATGTTGCTGCATTTTTACTAGCTGTCAAATGCTTGGTTCACATGCTACGGGTAATATGAAATTTATAATACAAAAATTTAAACAGAAAAGAAGCTTACAATCATGTGTTCGAACATTACTTCATTACACAACTGTAACCGAACTGTAGCCTATACTCTTTGTTCAAGTGAATTTAAAAATAAGCAATACAAAATGATTTCGCTCACGGCACTATTGATGTAGTGCACAAAAAAAACCAAAAAATATATGTGTCAATAACGCTTTTTAAACATTTATTTCATTATGTCCTACTGAAACAAATGCCAGCTGAAGTAAGTATGCGGATGTTTCACAGGAACTGAAATTAAAATGAAATCTTCCTCATTTCCTCGCAGCACTAGCATTAGCAGCACTGAACGCACAAGGAAACGCGCACTGAGCCAGTAAACGGGTTCCTTAACACTAACTTCGAAACGAATGGGTGTCAGTGAGCATTGGAATTCTTGCCAGTGCGCATGAGCGTTTTTTACATGGTTTCCCCGTGTCCGCAGTTGTTTCAAGAGGATGCGAACATCAGAGGTTATGTATTTCAACGCTATATATCAAGTCCCTTCCCATGTGACTATAGTAGCTGTACTAGACAGAACCGAAAGTAGCAGTTTCGTTTCGGTGAGGAACTACGTACCAAAAGAGATTACTTGAACAGTAAAAACCACCTAATCTGCAAACTTTTAAAAAAATTAATATAATAACGCTTTAGAATCAACGTTATAAATCTACAATATCAAAATAATTGGTTCACAATCACTGTTTCATGAGCTTGTTTTTATTCGTGTGATCGAGTTACGCCAAAATCATCAAAGATTTTTTTTTGTCTAAATAACATAAAAAGGGAATTAAAAATCCAATGTAAAAATCAAAAGCATTTTGTTTATTTCAAGCAAGGTTGATAGGTAAAAGTTGAAGAAAAGAGTATAATCTTGAATGTGAAAAGGGAAACAACGAGCCGTAGCATGCGACATTCGCCAAACATTCAACTCATCCACGCTGCGCTAGTGCGTGCTATATGATTCATAGCCTTGCTGAAAGCAGAGAAACCTAGAAGCTGACACGCTGTTCGGCGTTGAACATTTTTTGGCCTACTATGTCATTACGCGCTTCGGCCTTCCATTTTCCTGTCGGAAGTGTCCGATGCGGAAACCTGTGCCGGTGTTGCTATAGTTACACTCGCTACTACCATCTTGCTGACCTGACCGTCCGTCAGGTCCGTCGTCTGGCAGCTCCGCTGCCCGGTTCGTCTCCATTAGCTACATCGGTGGATGACAGTTTTACCCTTTCATCAGCCAGCTGTCAAACCGTCAAACGTCACCGGTGGGCCGGTGGTTGGTAGAATCTGCTTTGGTTGGTGCGGCCTGGACTACCAGACCGGGGTAGACCGTTTATCACGACGCCTCCTTCGGCTTCGGGGACGGTGAGAAGGGCCGATGGATCAGCGAGGTCGTGGTGGTGGTGTTGGTGGTACCGCCCGGGACGATCCGAACGATGCCGCTGGCATTCAGTCCGTTCATCATGCTGGCCGCCGTTAGGTGATGAACGTGCGTTTGATGCGCATGGTGTGGGAGATGGGCGTGCGGGTGATGCACGTGCAGTGGGTGGTGAGGGTGCAGCAGGGGCAGTGTGTGATGTTGCGGTGGTTGGTTGGATGCTGCTGCGGCTGCGGCTGCAGCGGCGGCCGCCGCCGCCGTATGCTGAAGTAGCTCTGCATTTAACCGCGATGGCGAACTGACCCGTATTCTCAGCGGAGACATTGGCTGCATGAGGGAGGAAGGGGTACCGTTGGCGGTGGGTGTGCTACCGCTATTGTTATTATTGTTGCTTCCCACCGAGCTGGGTGTACCTGGCCGGGGATCGCTCGTCGACGACAGGTCGGCAGGATGATGGTGGTCTTTGCTACCGGAAAGAGTGGGCGTAGTAGCGGATACGGACGCAGGAACGTTCGTGAGGGAGGCTGTCGTGGCACTGCTGTTGCTACCGGGCGAATCGCTCATATTGACGACCGTCGTAAGGACACCAGCGCTGCCGACACTCGATGCACTCAGTGACGCCGCACTGACGGCTAGCGAGTGGGGTAGGTGAGGCTGTGGCCGCAGCACGGTCGGGGTGAGTGGCAGGTGTGTCAAACCGATCGGTGGCGAGTGCGTGTTGATCGGGGGCGAATTATCGCCCAGACGATAAGGCATGAATCTACTGTTGAACGAACCTGGCGGAGGAAGGTAGAGCAAAAGGCAAAGCGACGAATGACATTAGGTCCTGGAGCAAGTTTAATTTATCTCTTTTGTTAAACGAAGAGATTCTTGTGTTTTATCTAAATAGCACAGCACATTATTATTTCCACTTACCAGGTAACAAACCGCCAGTGAGATGGTCCCCAAAGCGGAAGGAATGCAGTGAGGCGAAGCTATTCCGGAAGTCCTTCTCTCGATCCCGCTCGTCGTGCAGCCGATCCTCGCTGGAGCCCGGCAGCGAGCTGGGACTGTGCTGCATCGACATACTAGGAACTGGTGAGTGCGTGCCGAGCGAGATGTCCGAGTCCGAGTCCGTGTCCGTCGGTGACAGTGGACCATCACCGCGCCGTGGCGTCAACGAGGACGATCCGGAACCGGAAAGTGGTGGCTGATTGTGTCTGCAATATGAAAGGAATGCAAGAACGATGGTCAAAATATACGTGTGCTGGTTCGGTTTTGGGTTGAGTAAGAGAATGGTAAGGATGAGAGAAAGAAAAGCAAATTTCATGTCATTTAATAATCGGTCCACACCACGATCACGACGCATCACGAGTGCGCAACGATCGGTCCGTAATTTTGGCTTCTCAAATCCAGTTAATCTCCACTTCGGATGGGCTGCCATTTAGCAGGCACCCTTTTTTCCCAACGGCCACTGGACATCCACCGTTGTGGCTTCTTCGTATACACGTCGAATTGTTTTTTTTTTTTTTGCCGTTGCTGCTTCCCTGCGCTTAATAGCAATATCTCTAACGCACCTAAAACGCCAAAGACAATAATCTTCCTCTCCAGACGAGACAAACAAGGCAAGGTGCCTTGTGTGGATGAGTAGCACCTTCGGCGTGGCAGGAAGCTGGCGTCTCGCATGGTAGCTCTCATTTAGAGTGGGTCAGGTTCGTTCGACCTACCGAGACGGACGGTCACAGAGCAGAAGCAGAACTTGCAGTGTCATAGCGTTTAATACGCGGTTCGCTCTTGGCGACGCCATATTTCAGGATCGGAACCCGGACCAGCAGCTTAGACGAAGCTTAGACGCACGTTGAGCCGATTTCGGGGTGCAGTTGTTTGACATTACGCGTAACACGATGATATGGTACATCAGCATTTTGCATCAGACTCCACAGCGCTAGACATGGTGGATTATTACGTTCAATTCTGGGCATCTTTTGGAGAATGCTAATTAGTTTGACTCAAATTACGTTCGAAATCTCGGAAAACTACCTGCGAGATAAGAACTCAAGTGAATTGGAAATATTTTGATTTTAACTTG
Source organism: Anopheles farauti No. 4 (assembly GCA_000956215.1). NCBI lineage: Eukaryota > Metazoa > Arthropoda > Insecta > Diptera > Culicidae > Anopheles > Anopheles farauti No. 4. The sequence continues at coordinate 9,276 of JXWZ01003428.1, forward strand.
TTTATAAAATCAGATCACCAAAATCTTAAAATACATTCTAACACACATGTGTCGTTTACAATTTAATTGCTCATAATATCAAAGAATACAGGAAACCAAGACCGAATATTATCACCTAACAGAGCACCTAACAATTGATACATAAATCCTCACTTTCATCTAAGCTAGAGATTCTGACCTGTCCACAGCAACGAATGACTGAATGGATGGCGCCGGAAATGAAAATACTGCTCGTCTATATTTACACACTTCAATTTAATAGGTGTCCTTTCTTTCGTCCTCACTCCACGGACTTCATTCGTCCTGTTGGTGTGTTTGCCAGCGATGTGTAATGTACGCTCGACCGCAACGCGTCTTAGTAGACGGGGGAGAAAAAAAACGGAGTGTCTGTCTCGAGAACTGCTGGAGATACTTTGCACATGGTCATCAGGCAAACGATACCGAACCAGGCCTGGCAGGATGAAGATCCTTGAGCACAGGAAAAACGCAAATATGCCATCGAGAACCGTAGTTATGGTGGTTTCGTGTTTGGCAGCACATTATTTGGTCAGGCTGTGGTTGATATTTTTCGGGACTATGGAGGAGAAATTCAATACAGACGCGCTGCAGGCAAGTCTGATTATGTACTCATGAATAGGATCCGTTAAAATAGGAATATAACACGAACTTCACGGTATTTGTGAGCTATTATACCAATGTAGAAATTAAAATTAGAAAAAAATATTAGAAAAATAACTGTCACCGTATCAATGCGATGGGCCAGTTGTTTGACAGCTGTCAGCTTCGGTTGAAATTTCAAAATAACCCAATCCGCCACGGAGACGCCAAGACCCGTGTGTGATGATGCAGGCTGGCGCTTAATGCATTCTCTTCTATTTTACATTCTTAAGCAAGCGCCCTGCGTCTCCTATGTCTCCTATGTCTGCAACTCTCTTTCACGGACCCAAAAGATACAACAGCTCAAAGCGATGGGAGGGGAAAAAACAAAACATACTTAGAAGACACAAAAAACAAAGTCTTAATCCTAAACAAACTGTTTCCACTCACCGCCGGGCGAAGAAAACACAAACAAACACACTTATCGTGGCACGGAGGAGACAAAAGCCTACCAGATAAGCAAGAAAAACCTAGTGGCGCAGATGGAGGCTGGCAGTTCGATTCCATTGCCAATGCGTCGCAAACACGGGCGACGTATTGCCTGCTTTCTCTGAAAAGTCACCCGAACGCTATGGATATGGACGTACTGTTGGATCGAATTACTCGTCTTTAGATCCTTGATCATGGATGACTTCTGAAACGAAGCAGCACCGAATCTAACCTATCCCACGCTTCTCTCAATGTCCCTCCAATACATTTCTTCCAGGAAAACAGACAGTGTCATTACATGCGGGAAATCGATAGCGGTTCTACCCCGGCCCGCAAATCGGGCAGAACTCCAGCAGCATTAACATTTAGATATGCAAAAGACGAGCGCAAACATCTCTCGCTCGAGCTGTCGCTTTTAATTCCAGCCAATGAATTAACAAAATGACGCACTTGCAAATCCATCGAATGAGCCATGTATGATAATGGTAGCGTGCTGTGGAGTGGCTCTAAAAAGTAGCCACGAATATAAGCCCGCCTGGTACAATTAATTGTGGAATCAAAATAAACACCAACCGCCACAAATTCAATAAAATATGCTAATTTCATAACTCCCTAACATGCGCAAACAAAACGGAGCACCGTGAGGGCAAATGAGGCTTGACGAGAGCGTGGATGGGAAATGAAAAGACAACGGACACGGCACAATTATGACAAATTAGACAAACGACGGTGAGATACGATTTTTCATCCGACTCACCAGTAGGTAGCAGTTGGTGGCATCGACAAATATTGGGCCTCGACTGCGAAAAACTTCCACCCCACCCAAGGATAGCGCACCGAACAAGGACATCCCATTTGCCCTGTTAGCTTGTCCACCCTCATCGAGCGATGATTCCCGGGATGTAAAGAACGCGAATTAAACGCGGTAAGTGTGAACGATTTACAAATAGACGGGAATTGTTTGGCTGCCTGTCAGCGACTGTGTGGCATCGTCTCGTGGTGCAGTTGTTCGATTTTCGCATTTACCAACACGTGGTTTTTGCGCCCTCGTACCCCTTACCACAGATAACTGGAAGTATCGAATATGGAAAAGGGTTGCAGGGTTGTTTCCCATCCCGGGAAGGGTTCCTGTACGCAGACATTTAATGATAATTGAATTGAGACGTTCGGTTCCTTCCCCTCGAAACAACGGTCAGTCGATGCGACAAAAAGGGTTGAAGTTTATTTAAACATCAGAAGGACGCTGGTTACACGACAAAGACAACGCAGCGTTTTAGCTTCGGGTAACGACGCATAAAATTGCAAGTGAACAATACAAACAGGCAAACAGCCAACGGCAGTGAAACGGCAGCCTTGAAAGCAATCCCGGGGCTGCGAGTGCGTAACGCCCGGCCATGCCGGGAAGGAAGTACTTGCGACGCAAATGGATGGCTCAAGAGACTCAAGACAAAGCAAATAATGCGCCACCTCCTTCTGAAGCTTACCGAAAACACAAACGCTTATTGTTGCTCACGGCACCGCCGTATATCTGTCAAGGCTCGTTAGTAGGCCACGATGTGAAATTGTCTCCGCGGTAATGGCCAACACATGTCAAAGGCTACTTGATCGAAACGTACATTTTGGGATACCTTCACGATGGTACAACGAGTACGTGACGAATAAAAACTTGTTTCCTGAGCATGTTCTCCGGAAATAATAATCATTGGCTTCAGTTTATATCAAAACCTCAAAATCTACACCCCCACTACACCGTTGTCTCATCCAATCGTGTGCGCTGGGCAGCAAATATTGTTGAGAAATATAATTTACAATTCCGAGCAATTGGTTCGTGGTTTTTGCTTGTCGAGAAGACATCAAACTGCACGGGCTATTCCAAACCACCCCGGCGCAAAGCATGCCAACAAATATTTGCTCGCAATAGCTGCTTCCGGGCACCGTCTGTCCTCCACTATGCGGTGAAATCGCTGCAAAATGGACGTCTCTTGTATGAACTGTTTGCCTACAAGGTCCTCTTCCGCAGTACCGCACGAGGGTGGAGAAAAAATCCCCATTTACTGTCCGTTCGACTCTATTCGATTGGCTCGAACGATATTACATCGGCTCCAAACCGTACCTGTACCTGCATGTCCTGGGCCATCACTGGTTTGACAAACAAGAAGGATCAACTTGCAATCATCATTACTACCGCCGAAGTAAACAACGATGTTATTGATTTCTCGACAACCGAACACGCTCGAGTGCTCGATTGATTGCAAACCATTCTTGAATCAATCAACAACATACACACGGCCGGACTGTATCACAATGGGCATTTGCAATCTGGATGGACGATTAGGTTCTCGAGTGTTTGCGTGTAGCGCCCTGCGTGGATTACTATCCGTCGCACAAAGTATTTCATGTTGGCACAAAAATCACACAAACATGTGTCAGGCATCCATTGTGGTTGTAATGTTCTGCCTAATGGAACTATTGAATTGTTTACGTCACTCTCAACAATCAAGAGATCCTTGTTAGTTACACATTAGAAGAAGAAATTCGATTGTTTGTAAAAAGTACAAACCTCGTCGGAGTTGAGTCACGCTTATCGTCGCTAAAGTATTTCTAATCAAGGTGTACAAAGTTCATTCAGCTTGTTCTAACAATCTCTTAGCGATTATGGCATCGTTTTCTCCTTCCGTAACCCCATTTTGGCCAACGGCCAGATATCAAATGACCAAATATTCTACAAACCCAAGTGCCACAGGAACCGTATCATATACCCATGCACGGTTGGTCATGTAAACCCTGTCTCGACAGTTATTTCACACGTAATAAAGTTAAGGAAATCTTTCGTCGTCCCGTAGCGCCCTTCAGCGTTGGCTACGATGGGAAAAAGGGTAATTGAATATCAAAAGTACGTTGCAGGGCCCAGGAAAGCGCACAGGAAGCCCTTCATCGCTGCGTCACTGCAAAGCACCGGACAGGGAGATGGTGCTGCACGTGGTTCTTGAACTTTGATCCCTTGGCATCGTTCTTCGTGGCACGCGTGATGAAAGTGATGACGCTAACATGAGACTTCCCTGGGATGATATACTTTCGTTTGTAAAAAAAATCCTTCTACTTGCAGAGTACATTACAATGTGAAATTAAAGCCATAGCTGGCAAGCAGAAAAAAATCTCTACCGGGTCGGGCCGAAATAATCGAAAAACAAATCATACCTGCCAGAATTTGCTCCACATCGCACGAACCGTGCACACGAACGCCCCGACACAAATGAACCCCAGCTCAATACAGGGTTACGTTGGGCCAGATTTGATTCAATAATCATAATATTGTTGATTCTCGTTTTCCCTTCGTTTTATAATACTCAATTGTCCCTTTTTTCTCCCCAGCTTCAACATTGCCTGACACCCTCGTAGCCGTTCAAAATAACCGACGCAACATCATCATCATTACCATCATCCACAACATTTCCAGCCGGGAACGACTCCCGCATTCGGTGGTTACCATCCGGTTAGCCAAATATTTGAATATATTTACAGCTAAACTTAATTTGAACAACAATAGAGCCATTATTTCACGCCTTCAGCGGTGTGGGCGTCGGGAAACAGGATGCGCTTGCCGATGTCGAAGTCAGCCACCTGCACGGCTCAGCTGCAAACGCCATCGCTCCCGCGGCTATCTCGATACAGGGAGGCAATGGAATCGAATCGTTAAAGAATTACCGAATAATGAATATAAATTAGCGTGAAAAATTAAAATTCCAGCTTGTTCATTTCGACGAGCGTCGGAAGTTGGGAGGTACGCGCTTGTCCCCGAGATACTCGAAGCGCATCGCTGACGGAAGTCATCACTTTGACTACCTTCAGGGCAGGCTCCCTTGCCTCCCGATCTCATCGCCGGTGGCCGGAAGTTCTTTCGAGAAGAAGTTTCACCCTGTCGCCCGATAAACGCTGAGGATGGCGGTTTGAATCTCTCCGCCTGTAAACCTTATCCTCGGGATGCCCCCGGGCGGAACGTCTACCAGACATGGATCCACTGCAGTACTTCAGACTCCAGATGATGCTCGGTGTTACTGTGACTGTGTGTGTTTCGCAGGACGCTCGGAGACAAATTTAACCGTTATCGAATTATTGTGGTACAGCGAAGTAGAGCACAGGCTATTGTGGTCGGGTTCAAAGCGGTCCGCTCCGGGGGTATCTAACCGTTTCACCGAATTACACAGGAATGACGTATAATAAAGTTGTTCCAAAAGGATGAGCTAGATGAGTTACTTTCCCTACAGCGCTGAAACTCTCGGTACATGATTCACGTAAAGGAAGATCTAGGTAGAACAGATTCATGATATACAACACATGAAACCCGGTCAGAAACCAACCGTGTAACCATTTTTTCAGATATTGTTGATTCCTTCAAAAGTGAAGCTTATACAAAACATACCGTGTACGAAAAATTTACATTTCAATTTTTACAGTCCGCTTCAAATATTCCTACATTAGTTTAAGATTTTATGTATCATCTTTTTTAAATGTAAAAATGTATGTGTTTGTATAAAAATTATGCTTGTAAAAATTATGTTTGTATAAAAAATTAATTTTTCACAGTACCAAGTTGTAATTAGAAGAACAGTTCGTAGTTATCTGAGTTATTATATTCGATCAATGCTTTGTCCTTGCTTTGTCTTTGCTTTGTCTAATCTGGAAATATGCTTTGTCAATATATCCAGATTAGCAAAATTGCAAATAAGGAAGTAATAGAAGTTTAAAACTGTGATTAATCGAACACTGTTCTGAAGGGATATATGCATTTGATGTATATTTTCTAATTGTTTCTTATTTTTTATATGTCATATGGTTAACTTTGACACAACTTTTCGAAATAAAGTTAAAAAGCAATAGCAATTTTATATAAATTTTGAACCAGTTCTTGGGTCAGGAGGAGGTTCGTACCACATCAGAGATGTTCCCTGCTTATTTCCGATGTTCACGAACCGCGGTGCTTTTGAATTTTCAACAGTAAGCAAATGATCTGTTCACCCAACTGCTTCTTCTCGGTGGCAAGAATTACAACACCACCGATCCTCACCGATCACAATTTCACGGCCGTAAACGTAACGGATGTGGACATTCAGGTGGCGAACCGCGGCTACTTGCACAATACCGCGCGCGCGCTCGCACACACACACACACACACCCGGCCAACCGAAGCGTCACACTAATGACTTTATTATCTTCCTGCCCGCGCGGACCAACAAAAGCCGGGCCAAAGGGTTAGCTCGCACCACAATGTATGTACAGAAATCTCGTACCGGCCTGGTTGCGGTCGACCCCACGTTCGGTCACGGTTAATTCATCGCTGGAGAAGAGTATTACTTTCTCGGCTGGCTGATGTTTTGTTTTGTTTCTCCTCTGTTCTACCCCGCTGACGGACACTGGCGCAACACAAAGGTGTTAGTTGTCCATGGCGAGCGAAGGAACAGATCCTCACCGATCGTCATGCCGAGCGCTTGGGCCGCAAAGGGGGCGCAACCACATCGGATCAATCATTCGCGTTTCGCTGCTCGTGCGACTCCGCGCTGCTTTGCGCGTCATTAACCGGACCCCCTAAACCATGCGGTGAAGACGATCAGGTTCAGTGATACGACCAGGCGGCCCAAGGAGGCCGATCTTTGACCAGCGCAGACCGTAGAAGCAACAGTGGCAGCAGCAGCAGGAGCAGCAGCAGGCGAGCATCTATCAAAAAACGTCGGACATCATTACCGACTGTTTACTCTCTTCATGGCTCCACGGCCGGCGATAGTGGAAATTGAGCGGCCTCACCCGGAGGGGAGGCAGGATCACTTTTCTCGTTTCGTGCGATCTTTTCGCGGCCACGGTCGTAAAGCGATGATACAAAGCCGAAAGGAGCTAGCCCCGTTTGCGGTCCCAGGCAGGGGGAATTGCTGTATCGAAACGTATATAAATAATTAATTAAGTTATTGTTACACTTAATAAGATAATTAGCCACGGAGCCGACGGCCCAAGAGCCCTGCGGAGCGATACCCGCCGCGTGTTCGCGCTCGAAGGATCATTATCGCATTGCGGCACAAATCGCGCGAGCTGGGAACGATCGACGATCTCGCCGACGACGACGACGACGACGGTGGGATTTGGCGCCCCCGGACGGGTATCATCGAGCCGGTGTTCGGGTGTTGTGAGCCGGAGCCATCTGAAACCGTCCGATCGCGCAACCTGCCGCCAAAGGGCCTACCAGACCGCAGCGGCATTCGGACGAGTTTCTGTGCGCGTTTGTGCGGAAGAAACAGACCTAGTACGAAACACGTTTCCAGCATGCCGGGCACGGTTCACCTCATGAAGTTATTACCCCTTCGCAGCAACATATCCACCCGGCTCCTTGGCCGTTCGCGAATCATCCAAAAACCATCAACATTGTGGCATCGGAACGGCTCTGGCGGAGAGAATTCGTAGCGCGTATCGCGTATTGTGTGTACTGTCGATGCGCCTCGGAGGTATGCGTTTGTTGCGAGCGGAGGAAAGAAAAAAAAACGGTCGCACCGGTGCCGATCCGCAACACCTTCTCCTTCTTCTGCAACCCATCCCCCGACGTGGTGGCATATTTCTGTGCATCGTGTCGGCGGTGGCGGCGCAACAAACGCGGCCTGCTGGTCAACAACAACAACAACAACAACAACAACAGCGGCAGCAACACAGAAAAAAAAACACACACACACACACTCTCACTCACCTAAAACAACTCTTCACACGGCTGCGGCGGCATCGATATAAAGAGTGAATTTGAAAACGATACCACCACCGCGGGAAGCGGCCGTGCGTCGATTACCTTTCGCGCTGCTGGTTCCCGCGGCTGCTCTAATGTCGGGTAATTAACCCTTTGCACTGGGCAATTGCAGCGAGGAAAAAAAGAGCGGAGAGGTTGGGAAGGTGTCGTGGAAGAATTACGCACGAAATACGATCACACCTTCTGGTGAGCTATCCATCCAATTCGATTACCGTTAATAGGCGCGGCCTTCAAGGTGAAATAGTTGATACCGGCTAATATCTCAATCCCGGATGCGGGAAGAAAGCGCATCGGATTGGAACGGTGTCCGGCAGTAGGATGGTAACGATATTTTCAAATAGTTTAATCAAAAGTATTAGTAACATGCCGTGAAAGATTTGAAAGTTGGTTCTGAAGTTTGAACAAAAATAGCAGTCAATATTTTTTTCAACAGCAGTCTATATTTTATTACACGTTTCTGCAATTGGTCTCTCCCCTCGCACCCCAGGCTTTCTTGATAAAGATGTTGCACTGTTACAGATACAAAAACCGACAAAAAAGAAAGAATCAATTATTTACATCATGTTCCTTCCCGCGGCTGATTTTCAGCTGTATGCCACAATAAACAACAAACCTTTGCTGTCATTTTGCAGCACTGTAGCTTCCACAGCTTACAATGGGTTACATGCACAAGGTTATTCCCGGGTAAAACGCAATTGTTGCTGCCACCGTGCACGTTAACTCACCCTACAACATGTTGCGAAAAATTCCTAAATTCCTCGGATGCAGCTTGACTCATTCATGCCCTATCAGTGTGATTGCACGAAACGGTAAGAAAAGAGTGCACGTGTTTATATGGGTATATTGTTTCGCGTGATGAAACATACACTGTTTAGCAAGATGATTGATTAAATTTTCTTATTGAAGCAAAGAAAACATTTAATTACAAATAAAATTGGACAATTAAAAATATATAAATATACTTCTATTCATGATCTTTGTTTATCGCCTACTAGTTTTTGCATTTTATTTTAAGTAGCATGAAGAAAAAGTTAAGAAACTAAATTACATATTTATTCAAATCTGAGAATAAAAATCAACGGACAACAAACAACGTTTCAATGTTAATAAATTATGTTTTATCGATGTGTCAACACAGTCGCCTATAGTATTGTCCTTGTAAGTTGCTTCTAATTAGATTAATAAACAGAACAAAAATATTGTAAAAGTTGTTTTCAAAACCATGCCCATTTTTGTGTAAACATTAAAATATAAAAATCCACATCGTGATTGAACCATCGATTTTGACACAAAACACAAACAAACTCATTAGTGGTGCCAGGTTTCTTCAATTTTGTTCTCCTTCGGAAAGCGTCCTGCGCGACACGCTCTTTGGCTCGCAAGGAACACGTTCGGCTGTTGTTGGAACCTAACATACGACCGGGAAAACAACACCATCAATCTAAACGATGGCGACAATGGGACATTTGCCGGGGCCACTGGCGGAAACATTGGCTGGGTAAATGCAACCTGCTCTATAAAACACGACCCATCCGGACCCGATCTCAGTCCCAGGGCCACAGTCAAAACGACGCCTGCCGGACTGCGGCACGATCATTGCCGTTTGCCCTTAAACGGGGACTAACCGTCACAGCAAAATATGTTCGCTAAACTAATAACTATAACATTAAATTTTATTCGTTTCGAATTCATCAGCTAACGATTCCGGAACGCTGTGCCGGGCGCAATATTGCACTCTTGAGCGCGCTGCGTCGTTTTGGCCAGTGCAAAACGGGCGCAACCATCAAGCGACGCGTCCCAACATGGCAACTGAAACGGCAAAGTAATTAAAACGGAAATTCATTCCCCGGTCGCGAGTATTCGCGAGCCTTGGACGAACATTTCAGTTCGACACATTTCGCTACCGGGAACCTTTGCCGGCCGTCCTTTTGCATTTTGAGGAGAAAAGAATGCTGCCAGTGTGGCGCAGCTTCGGTGGCTGGTGATTATTTATTTGGCCAACTTTTACCACGTCAAACCGCGATCGCAACACTCTGCGCTCGAAATGATGCCATCAAGCTACCGCTCGGTGCCGGACTTTGACGGTTTTTATACGTTTTAAAGGTTAAAATTATAAAGTGATAAAAATATTTTAAGCCTACCCGCGGGGCGACTGCGAGCTTTCGGTGGCTCACAAATACCGAAACAGCAGCTCAACAGCCGACACCGAATCGCATCATGCCATCTTCATGCTGCATCGGCTCAAACGGCAGCGGAGTGAAGGAAAAAAAATATGCGTTCTCTGTGTAAAACGAATGACAAATATTCTGCGCCGGAATGTTTTTCGCGTTCGCGATACTTTTTACTCCCGGTCAAGGTGCGCAACGGCTGCGGAATTTGACTGACCGGTTGCTGAAAGATTATTTGTAATAATTATACCCTCCACAGACGGTGCGTCATGCTTTTCCGCTGGCAACCGTTTGCCTCATTTGCAGCAGTAAAAACAGGGCTTGTATCGCTTTTACTTCCCAGTTTTGCCAGTTGAAAATATGTACGCCAAAGGTGTAGCGATAAAAAGTGGATTGTCAGATGACAACACCATGCGAAGGCAGTAATAAAGTCATATAGGAGGCTTCTTGCGTTTTGGGAATGCATTTTTCAAAGCGGTCGTTGCACCTACCCATGCCCAAGTCTTTGAACTGTTTTATATGAACAATGTTCAACGATTGGACTGCGTGCTGCGTTAAGAAATATTTGATTTTAATTACAGGTTTTATTATTTTTGTATCCTCAAAATTGGCATCTTAGAGCGTAAGCAAGTCTGATGTTAATCAATAATCCTAACATCCGTTTCCGACGCCTACAGCGTTGCTTGCTATTGCATCAATTTCATACTGCCATAAATGTTACGGAAAACACTGTATCTTTATCAAATCTCTTGTCTAATTATTCAACACAAATTTGTACCGTTTGTCCCAAAGTATCATCGCTTCTTCACACCATAATGCCCTTTTCCTTCGAGAGCGCTCGAAACACTTACGTCAACTGGACTATAATTGTTCCATTGTTCGTTCCAAACGCTTCGGCAAATCAATTTCCCTGTTTCGTTTCTAGTGCCTCACAAGTCGGAAGGGAGACACCGTACAACTTCACTCCCCCTAACGCAAACAAAACCAAACGTCAAATGGTATGTAGTCCACGCCGACTGGTTTGAGAAGGGATTTCTTTTACTTTTTTGTTGTGGATCTCGGTTTTGTGTTGCTTGCCCCGCGCTTGTTCAACACAGGCGCCGAAACATACGGCCTAGTGTTGACACCCCCGTATTCCACACCCCCTAGCCAAACGTGAACGAAACGAAATGGGAAAAATTTTTATCAAATAACATTTCTGATTCTGATTTTCCCCCGTACCGTAACGAGCGCACGGTACCGTACCGTCCCTGCCATGTAAATTCGTTAGCCTTAAAGTCGATTTGCTATTGTGAGTGCAATTTGAATAACAACATCACCCTCGCTTTCTTCCGGCATTGGTAACCGTGCCATATCGTTTGAGGTTGGATATGCCATAATCTTTACTGTCGGATTTGTGTTTTTCAACACCGAAAGCTAAATCCCAAGAAGTTTGTTATCTAGCTTGCCAGAGTAGAACGATACGAAACACTTCCTTTCATGTGACTGGAAGAATATGGTTCAGTGCGTACTCACTGAATCCATTGCCTCATTACATAGCAGAATTACATTGCTCTAAAAAATCTAACATCAAAACACTAATCTTCTAGGGTTACCACAAACAATACACACGCAAACTGATGGCATATATTCCTAATCCAACTTTCTCACTTTCCAGCATCGGTACGCAAATGGGAATCTCTAACATAATCTAGCGTAGATAAACAATGTGCTCTCAGGATCAGTAGAGGTCGTTCGGATGCTCCCTACGATTTTAATCTTTTGAACACTTACAAACCGAGATGAAACGTGCGAATAACAGGCAAAACTGATTTTATAATGTATTATTTGTACTGCTTACTTCGCTTACCAATTTATTAATCTTATTTGTTTACTTATAAACATGATGTAATTTTTTTCGCTATTCATTCTCGAATTCTCGTTTTAAGTTGGTAAGATATAAAAAATAAATAATACATCCTTAATAATGTTCCTTATTCGCACCAGTGTTGCTGATAAAAAACACACAAAAAGCCCAACTACATCAAAAACATACATCTGTAAACACACCTCAGCCGCAAGGTGAAGGTGAAGGCACTTGTGTTCCCTTTTTGTTGGTATGATACTTCTCTAATTACTTTCGCATACCCTTAGGACAGGTG
>JXWZ01003431.1:0-10002 GCA_000956215.1 Anopheles farauti No. 4
CCCACCGTTACGCGCAATGGATCAAACTGGAGAACCCTTTCGGAAAAGTTTCCAACATGAAATGTGTCTTTTAAGCCTCGTTTCGGCGCTTAATTGCAACCGTTGGAGATTCGATACATTTGCCTTGCCTTGCTTGGCTATGCTTGGGGTTTTTTATGGCCACGCTCATTTGCGGGGCTCATGGGTGTGGGAGATTGTTAAGTGTTCGCTTAGCTGAAGCGATTTCACTAGGATGGATAAATTTAAGTGTCGCTTTAAGTATTGTTCGACTACCCTTCGCTTGTTCTGTTCTGCTCTCGACGTGCTGAAGGGTGCTCCAAAGTACCTCGGGACGTGAATCATTTGAGACCATAACAGGATACACTTTTCTTATGCTTCTAGTTACGTGCATAATGTTCGTTATTAGAACATTTAAACACGAGATAGACGAAATATAGACGAGATTTTGATGATAACGCGAGCCTTAAAATGTAACTCTTCCGATAACAAATTCTGCAAACATGTTCATCGGCTAATATGTTACAGTGTTAAGAAGTATAAATAAAGTGTATTTTACAACGCTTCCGAACGTTCCCCATTGAACCATGGAAGGGAAACGGAAAGTACCAACAAAAAAAAACGGCAACACCTATGGCACAATACCTTTGGTTAGAACAATGTTTACGAGTGTTCACAGGTGTGTCACCGAGCTTATGCTTGTTTTGTGTACTCAAGGTGTGCGTGCGTGTGTGCGATGTGTGGCAAGTGCTTACGATTGTACGCAAACACGAGAACACGCCACTCTAATGGCCATACCCGAAATCTATGCGCTGCACCACGCACGGACGTGGAAGCGAACGGGGTATGGATTTATTTGACAATCCTTTTTTTTCGCACCACTTCACAGGAGTCACCGGAGACCGTCAGAAGTGGTGCCTTGGGATTGGGAAATCCATCAGGATCAGAGGTGTAGAAATCCGCGTACAGCCAGGCGATGCGATAAAACGCTCGTAAGCAAATCCGCCCGAATCGGTTTTATTCGTTCCCGCTGTAAAACGGCTCATAAAAATATGTCCCGAAACGGTTTATGAGCCGCGAGTGGGGCATTTTTATTGCGGAAGACGCAAAAGTTTGGTTTATTTTACATCCGAATGCTTTTTATTGGCCGTGCTTGGTCGGTGGTAGCCAGTCGGGAGCAATGTATTTCGCAAGCTGAAGAACATACGGCTAAACGGTTTATATTTTCCTGCAATGTGAGCCAACGAATTCGTTTAATTAGAGATGGAATAAATTGTTTTATTTCACCTTAAGTGTTTCTGGTTTGTGGTAATCATTAATGTTTATTTTATAAATTCCATTCGTAAAACAATAGGAGTGTAACATTCATGGCACATGCAGTATTAAATTAACTTCATTGTATTATTGACGTTAATTTTTAGTATTACACTTCATCTAATTTATTTTAAAGGATATTTGAATTATTAAAAAGATACGCATTAAAGGATATTTGACGTATGTAAGACGTAGTCGATCATCTTTTCGTCGATGATATATTTGATTGTATCGGTAAAAAGGGGAACAAATATCGTGATTGCAGTCTATTTATTGCCAATGAAATAATGTTTTATAAATGAAGTCAACGTGGCAAGTCTTTTAAATCGATTCTTAACGAACCATTTTTTGAACAGAGAAACTTTGAAGAACCGCACATCCCTGTTCTAGTTAAAAGAAATGTAGCTGCGTACATTCAAATAATTAATAATTACATTTAATCCATTTTTTCGCAAAAATCAGTATTTTATGCATATTTTCATGGTACAATGTTTTAATAAGCCCTACATGATTTAGTTCGTATAAACTGAATCATAACACAACAGGGTTTAAAATAAATCCTCTCTCACGTCGTACAAAGGGGAACATACTACAAATTTCACCCGGACTAAGCAAGAGAGTGTTTTTTCCTTTCTCAGTATGATTATCTTATATTCTTTTTTAATTTATCTTGTTTCTTTGTTTTCATTTGTTGTAGTTACTCCTTTTTTAAATTTCTTGTTTCTTTGTTTAGTTTTGTTGTAATTACTTCTTGGAAATATATAAACATTACTACACACGAATATATTTCATAGGCTCTTGATTTATAGGCAAACTTTCAACAGTCACATTTGTTTTATGGTCTACAGGCCTGGTGTTTTTAACGAAGGGTACGATCAAGCAAAAGAAAACATACAACGGTTTACGGATATTTTGTGGAGTAACATTAATCTTACTTTATAACTACGATCAACTATCTTACATTCAATTTCAAATACGATAAGGATGTAAGAATTTTTACATATGACAAAAAAAACACTTTTTCGAAACAAAGAATCCAAAGTGCTCATTACTTCTTCTCTCGACCAAAATCTAAAACTACGAAAAGTATCAATAGATTTCTATAACTAAGTTTAACCAGGTTGGGTAATTTTGGCTTCAAAAAATGTCACCTAGTTTTATCGGATTTTTGTGAACATATTTAAATAAACGATTTTCTATAAAACCTCCAATCTCTTGCAAGCATCGGAGTAGCAAAATAACTTAACAAGCTCGACCTTCCTAACAAGCTGAGAATTATAGTTCCGTTAGTGCTTTCTTCACATTAGTGTGTAAAAGATTCACGATGAGCTTCATTTCAAGATGAGGATTCTATGGAAATTCTTCACCAATCGTATTATCAAAGAGATTACGCAACAATACCGATGGCGAACAAAAAAGTCGCAACCGTATGGCGGTGGTTTCTTTCATCCCGCCGTTACAGGTTTCCCGCTAATATCAAGATGCCACCGTGCGTTAGTATCTGAGCCACCGTATCGTATCATCTTTCTAACACTCAACAATTATTTCACACCACGTTCCAGGCAAACATCTAATCATCATTTATCATCATCTTGCGAAATATTCCGCGCCATATTTTTCCTATTAACAATTGTTGCGCCCTTCACGATAAATCGTTTTCCTTTTTGGAATCGCTCGGTAACGCGACCGTTGACAGGCAGGGTGTGAGTGTGTGTGTGTGTGAGGGCCGAACAACGTCGTGTCTTTGCCGTCGCCAACATTTGCCATTCATAATCTTTTGCGTTGAAGTGAGGAAGCTGAACAGATCCGAAAATCCATTGCGGCGCGGTTTATTGGGAGCAGCAACAGCGAAAAATAACGAAAAAAAAACAAAATTCGCCGCAGGAGATGCCGATGCTCTCAAAAGAGGCTTTCGATCTTCGTCCCGTCTCCGACGGTTGAGGAACTTACGGATTTTTCTGCTGCTGAAAGGACTGCGCAACATTAGGGCTTTCTGCTAACGCACGCATAGCAGATACCGCGAATACCATAGTCATCTGTATTCATCATACCGTACGCCATTATCATTATCGTCTCGGGCATCTCGGGTGGGGGAGGGGGAGGAGGGAAAAACTTGGGCCTCAACTCACTACTCACCTACGTCCGTGAGCTGTGCCATAAACTTTAACGCTTCCTCTTGCCTCAATCTGTATCAAACATCGGTATCGCATATTCATGTTCATATGAGATTTACCATGCGTATGTGGGTAGATAAGGTTTTGCTTATGCTTATGCTTACGCTAACGCCAACCCGCCTCCATCCTCGGTCGAGTTTTATTTTCTTGATTCCCATTTTACGCCTCCGAAAAGGACATCACGCAGAGCGACACATCAATTGTACGGCATTAAAGGAAGGCCATCACACGGTGCGAACGCAAGGATGCCGTGGAATGTCAAAAGACGACTAACTTCGGCTTCAGCCAAGCCCGGGCGGTAAACGACAGAGCGCCCGGCTATCGGGACGATAATATTTGCCGTCTTAGAGAAAGAGAGAGAGAGACACACACACACACTCATGGGCTGGGTTTTGTATGATAAATTGAAGAGTGTAACAGCTTTCCACTCGTATTATATTGAATTATGCTTGATGGTGGTTTGCTTTGGCTCGAAACGTAGCGTTTGCCGGCAATGTACGGGAAAAATGTACGGAAAACTCAATAAGGCAAGAAAACATCTATCAAAACGCGTAATTGTGTTCGGCCGTGTGCACGTGGACAATTACACGGCCGTGCATTTCTGAGGGACAGTTCAAAGTTGTGTGTCGCTTCAATCTAATCTTCGGTGCTTTTCAAGTTTTCAATCGATTTAATATAAAACCATGTTTGCAATGTAAAAATTTTGTGGAATCTTTTAAAAGTGCAAGAAAGTATCTTCCACGCCCGGCACGCGATTTGGTAACAAACTTCCAACAACATGCTCAACCAGCACAAAGAAATGCGGACGAAGAATTTTGCGTCAAAATATTTACTTATTATTTCTCACCTCTATGAAAATCGTGCCGAAAATTGTGTCCCATCTTTTCCGATTTCGGTGCGTTACGCTTCGAGTTGTTTGCACAGGCATAACGGGAGCAGCATCAAGCTATCGGCTGGCGAATACGTGAGTCACATGTGTTTGATAATAATCCCTATAATAACACGCACCCCATGTGTTCTTAGTGACGAGGATGTGCCTCCCCCAAAACCCACCACGCCCGCTGGGATGAAACTTATAACGCACCGAAGCAACATAGCCGCGAGGGGAAATCCCCGTCGGCACTAGGAAAATACCACAACACAACACAACACATCCAGCAAACACTTTTCTTTCCCGCTACAAACTGTGACTAAGAAGGACTTGCCACCGCGGACTAGAGTCTGCAAAAATGCCTTCGAGCTTGTGATATCTGTGAGGAATCACAACAACGGTAGCGAAAAGAATGAAAAAAATAGCTAACGCACCACCGCTCCGTCATGATAAGCTGATAGTCCCGGGACAGGGAGTAAGGGGAAAGGCATCGCTGCTATTCGGTGATGGTTTGGTGCACTGTCGCAAGTGTCAACCTGTTTCAAATATTATATCGCTGCCGGGGCATAGCTTCGAGACACGGGAATCTGAAGTATCACGAGCATTTTTTTGTAAATATTTTATTAAAGCGGAAACACGACCAACCAGTCCAGCAGCACGGAACGGTGCAGCCGGAGTCTGTCCCGGAGAGTTTGTGCTTCCAATATCTTCTACGCGATGCCGAACCGCCGAAGACGATAAAAAAACACACGACGACAAGAGAAAACACTACACGACCGACAGCACAATGCCAGAAACTCACTGGAGCGTAGCGTTTTTGTGCATATTTTTGAATACTTCCGATATCATCAGGTGCTTTGGCGCAGCAAGAACTTAAATTTTCAATGGAGATGAACGGGGTCGCTTCTTAAAGTGTTAATAAATTATTATTCCTCAGCCAGCCACTCTGGAAGCACTTGCCAGTGAAGCCGTTATGCTGAAAAAAAAATCACACGTACCCCAAACGTAGCGCACAATATCCTCTGTTAGGAGATTGATCTTCGGTATGCCCGATGAATCGAAGCAAAACTTTCATACGCCCTAACGCCTAAGCATCCACACAAGCAGCCCTCGAGCCCCCAACTGGCGCAATGTACGCAAACAATTCCATCTGTTTTTGTGCGTGTCTTTTTCCCCCTCTGGTGCCGTGCAGAAAGTCTCCTCGCACCTGATGGGATTAGACGGTTATAGTGCCAACGCTTTTAAGGGCTACGGCCACCCTAATTCCGGAACCACTGCTGAGAGTCGCACCGCCTGCTTGCTTGCTTGCTTGCTTGCTTGCTTTCTGGCCACCCAAAGATAAACCGAGGCGGATGTTACCGTTTTTGGGCGTGTGGCCCGAACACCGGAGAGTCGTAAATATGAGCAACAAAGAAGATTAAAAAAGGGAGAATTTACGCGTGAAATTTTATATTCAGCGTACAACACCGGTCGGTTCACCCTCGGCACACGGTGGCGGTGTTAAGGTGTGAAATAACTCATTACCTTGATTAAACGGAAATGTAGCTGAATAAGGCTGGAAAGTGTTTGAATTGCCAGAAAGCGTCTGTGGAGGGACGACATTTGCAGGATCTCTTTTGTAAAACAGCGTAAATAAAACATGGCAACATTTTCAAGAGCTACTCTTTTTGGCATATTGTTAGCTTTCAATTTTGGAAGCAAGTATGTTTTTTTGTTATACTTGAAGTACAGCAATTTTAACAACTAGATACATTCTTCATAAACACACATACTCCATACTCAAAAAGAGAATGTTTAAGATACATTGAATAGGACTATTACTAACAAGTAGAAACAAAAACAAGAAGAAAACCAGTAGGTCTTTTCAGTAATATAGACTGTTCTATAATGGGTTTAAAAGCATACATTTATTTGCAAATATTTAGTAGATGAAAAAACTCTAACGTCCATACTTGATCGCTTGGTCTGTATTCAAAAGAGCAATAGTTGCTAGAAAGCGGTAGAAGTACTCGAAATTCGTTTTAAATGAAACTCCGCTTTTGGCACAATCTTAACTGCGAGATGTCGTTTAAATGATTTTGTATTTGATAACATTTTTACAGATTTAGAAAACCTCTCAATGTGTTCCAAAATACTTATCAAAGAGGAAAGACCATTTTTTCATGGGTTTATAGAATCATCATCAAAGAACTGGTACTGTCACGGTCACCTTCTCTTGTCCTTCAAATGGAAAAACTATCCATATTTATGTAAAAAACAGATACCCATTAAATCACACCATCAATCAATTTCATTGTGGAGTTCATGTTTTAGTAGACATTAAAGTTGTAATTTTACTGAAATACTGCACTTACATTCTTTAAGGCAATATTTACCCGTGCAGTAGGGTATAATAATACATGCATTTATGTACACACTGTTGATTTACTTATAGAGAAATATATTCCATTTACGTTAGATTCAAGTATTCAATGAGTTACGAACGGAATGGTGCTAAACCTTTCTATGATCTATATTACACCAGCTCGAATGCGACGGCGTCACGCCACATTATTCATTACTCACCGCACTCTTCGTTACCGAACATCACTTGCCGGTTTTCTTTCTGGAAGGCTGACGAAATTTATTGCTTAAATTAATTTCATTACTTACCCCTACGCTATTGAACGAATGCATAGCATTGCGTGAAATGCACTTTGCGGATAGGAGTAAAAGTGAAAAAGAAAAAGAAAAAAAAGGAACACTTCACCAGAATAACGGCCAGGAGAATCATAATTCACTGACACTCAGAATCGTTTCAAAAAGCGGTACCATGGCAACACGGTGCCTTTCCTTTCGCAGAGTAAATGTCATGCTTCGTCGTAATCAGGCAGCGGTGTAAGGAAGCCTATGGGCAATCGTGTCCCCCTCTTCCTCCCGCGAATGGAAGAAGCGAAAGAGATCGGACTGTGAAAATTTATGATCTAGTTGAGTTTGATGAATTGCATGTCGCATGTGTTGTCATAAAACAAATTACATCAAACCTTTTGCTTAAATCGTCCACCTTGCAACCGAGTGCCAGATGGGCTGAATTTTGCGCCCCTACACCCCCATCCTTACGCTAACCAGTCATTATGGTCGGGTGGGCTGGGGCTGCCGCGTCAGCGAATCCGGTGGGAAACAAACACCAGTTCTGTTTATCCATTTCGGTACGCATTAAATTGGCTACGGAGATTAATGAAATAAAATATGAGTGTAAATTAATTTTACCGTGATTTTAATTAGGGGAAACGAGTACTCCGAGTGGATGTTAAATGGTTAGTGCAATTAGTACACGTCAAGTAATCGTTTGCAGGCAATAGGTGATTATGCATTCGCGTCGGTAAGCGCGTGTCATGTGGATGTAAAACAAACTGAACAATATGTCTCGTTTTCAATAAAAGCATCATCTTCATTGCTCATCTTAACATCATTTAGACTAAAACATCTTTAACGGTGAACATTTTCTCTCCAGTGGTCTCTAGTTGGCGTGAGATGCAAACATTCTGTAGCATAACGTAGCAGCTATGCTGCTTCTGAACACTATCCGTGGTTTCATCCTCGCTTACTAAACGCAGTTTCGTAAACCTGCTCGGTGTGGTCGTACCGAAACGCTGCCGCTTCTTCGTGCGTCATAGGCAGCCTGCACAAGTGTACCCTGCTTTGCAATGGCCGTGAGTGCCGCAAACCCAAAGTCGGCTTTCGACTCCACCACCTTATGCCCGCGTGCGGCAAGCTCTGCCACCAGATTCGCATCGAATTTAGGCTCATACTCGACCTGCATCGGTGCCAGTTGATGGTGAATTCGTGGTGCATTCATGGCCTCACAGAGGCTTTGCTTAAAGTACAGGTGGCGAAGAATGAGCAGCGTCGTGGCGGTGGTGATTCTTGATCCTCCAGCTCCACCGACCACCAGCCGCACGTCCCCATCCCGATCGGTGATGATTGTGGGTGACATGGACGAAAGCGGTCGTTTACCGGGGACGATAAAATTTGCCGGAGAAGGTGACAAACCGTACGCGTTCACCACGCCCGGTGTCGAAAAGTCGTCCATTTCGTCGTTAAGGATAATGCCGGTTGATGGGGACACGATCTGCGAACCGAACCTGAAGCATGCCGTAGAGCATCAATTAGTACACGCTGTATGGGTGAATTCTTTCATCTTCTCTCCTGCAGCCCAGCTGAACTTACAGGTAGTTGATGGTGCTGGTAACGGCGACCGCATCTCCGTTGGGTGCCAGCACCGAAATGTGCGCCGTTCCTTGATCGTTCAGGCCAGCGTAATCGGCACCGTAGTAGTCGTAGCTGTCGAAGGTCATATTGCTCACTATCATGTCCCGCACGTACGCGATGTAGTTTTTGTTCTTCATCTTTTGCAGCACCGTATTGACGGTGTTAACGAAGCGAGGATCGCCCACCTTCGTGCGCAACCCGTAACCATGCTTAAAGCTTTCCATTATCCGATGCCACGTGAGCGGATCGTCGACGGAAAGGTCTTTGTAGCCGTCCAGAATGGAGAGCATGTAGCTAAGGATCGATCCACTTCCCGGTAGGGGCATGGAATGGACGTTGTAGTTGTTTCGGAGCGCTGTTCGTGCTGGTTTCAACCACTCGGGTCTGCAAATAAGATCGAATTCGAATGTTAGTCCATTCCCCTAAATGTACCCTCCCCGCAACCCCTCTCTCCGCAATATATGTTTACCTGTAGTTGTAGAAATCGTTCTCTGTGAGGATGCTACCGACGGATTTCAAATCCTTCATCAGCTTCGGTAAAAGTGTCCCATTTTTGCTGTACAATGCGTCAGCACCTTCCACTGCAATCACTTTCAACGACTCGGCCAGCACGGGACGCTTGATACGATCTCCCATCTTCCACGTGTCGTTAGTTTTCGGGTTGATAAACAGTGCCGCCAGCTCCGGATACGCCAGCAGCTGCGCTTTGCGTGAGCTCAAAATTTTCTCCAAAAAATCCGTAACGTACGAACCCTTCTGGCACAGTTCGATCGTCGGTGTGACCAGCGTTTTCCATGGCAACTTGCCATACTTCTGGTGCAGCGTCCAGTACCCCTTGAGCTCAGCGGGAACAGCGATCGAAAGGCCACCCTCGATGGCGGCCTTTCCGTTGCCGACATACATATTTTTCGTTGCCGCCGCCGGTGCGACCTCACGCGAGTCCAACGACTCCACGATACCGGATGCTCGATTGTAGATGGTCAGCACGAAACCCCCACCGATGCCCATGCTTTGGGGAATGGAAACACCTTCACAAAACAGGGCGGCGATGGCAGCGTCTGCCGCGGAACCACCTTGATCAAGCATACTCATACCGATTTCGGCACATTCGGCCCCGTTCGAGGTTACCGCGGCACCAGTACGTGCACTGTACGGTTTCTGCGACTGAACCGTGTGCCACGCCAAACAGCAAACCAGCACTATCAACCGTCCGCTGGAAAAAAAATGACAACAATAAATTAATTTAAAGCGCCATTACCTGCCCCGTGCGCCCGGAGGCTACGGTGCTACGCAAATAATTTTACGAATATTTGTTAATTGATTTACTAGTGATACTCTAATCGGGTGAGTTATGTGTCGCGTTTGCACTTTCGTTTCTGTAAATATTCTGGTTAT
>JXWZ01003433.1:0-26055 GCA_000956215.1 Anopheles farauti No. 4
CGTCCCGGAGCTGATGTTGCAGCGCGTAGCATCGCAAATCTTGCGTTGATGTGTGTGTGTGTGTGTTTGTGATTCCACATTTCTGGCAGATGTGGCTGGCGGCATCGGGAGGAGGGCAGAAAACGGATGCAAAAGTTTTCGGAAGGAAACATAACGTCATGGTTCGAAAATAAACTGGTGCAGTAGTCGACGGGCAGCGCGAAACGTGCCACAACACTGCCAGCGACAATATGCGTGTCGTTTGTGTTTGCACTCATTGTGCATAGAGCATGCAGCAGCTGGTGCAACGTGTGCGGTGATGTCGCACAGGACCGTGGGGCACACTATATTCGTTATTAGCGTAAGCAAATGAGTTCGTGGGTGTAATGGGTTAGATTTCTATCGTACCGTCCCAGGGCCCGGGGCGTTTCGGTTGGGAACGAACGTGCAATTGGGAGTTGAGACACAAATTGATCCGTTTACTGGCGTTGACGATCCAGACGAGATATGGACAGCATAATTGGTGTCGATTGGGTGTTGGGGAACGTTTAATGCATATGATTAGTTCCTGGTAGATAGCGCTCAGCTCGGCGCGAAGTCCTCCCACTCACACACACGAACGAACTGGCGATTTAAGAGCGATCTTCCAACTTTGAAAACTCATCCCAACCGTTTCGTACGTTGCTGAAGCACATCGAAAAACGATCGTCCTAATTCCGCGTCAGGGCAGATCGCTTATCATCACACCCCAAACGGTCGAAAAGTTCACCGCGAAAGGTTAGACCGACGAGCCGTAATCAGCACAGCGGACGAGTCGCAGTACGTACGGTCGGCATCTTTTAATGTCAATGAAAACATACACGCATTTAGCCCCACACGGTCGGCAATAAAACGCCAACTTGCTGTGCTGTACTGTGCTGCTGATAAGCTTCGGTTGGAACACCATTCGCAGGTCGGAGAACGCTCGCTCTGGACCGGAGCGCGGAGAGGATTTCATGGCAGAAGGATTTCAACGATGGCACGGGACACGAAGTCATCCCCCGTCCACCATTCATCCTTGCGTCGGTTGACAGTCCTCCGAAAGTGGTGAGGTTAGTCGCGCTGATAACCCTTGGACGGGAAACGGGTTCACTCGAGGGGACCAACAGTGTGATTAGTACGCTCGCGGTGGATCCTGAAACGGTTGGCAAACATATGGTTCACATTCGAGTTTATTCTTGGCCGCGGCAGAAATGGTTTTGCATTGCAATAATACACCCAATTTCATGGCGTGCAGCACAAATATTTGCCCTGCCCGGTGCAGTGGCCATTGCGGCTGGGGCGGATAGTTTCTCGGGCATGTTGTTCTTACCACCCGACCGACCAAAACCGACCGCCGATCGCGAAGAAAGCGACGATGATGTCAGCAATACCAAATGCACCCCATAGCTGCCGGTGGATGCCGGGGCGAAGATCACCATCACGTTGCGATTGCAAAATAAACTATTGCAACTCAACCGGGAGAGCGTGTAGCACGAGAAGCGGTAAGTATGAATGAACGCAGATGCACGCAGATAACCGGCCACGGAGCGGCCGGCAATAGCGATGGGACGTTCGAGAATCGAAACATGTAAACAACACCGCCGTGGGATGCGTTTTCCAAATGGTGATCGCAAATCTCGACAAATTGCACCGCAAACAGCCAACCGGACTGCACATTGTGCTACTTTGTTAATGAGCTAAAAGGAACTGCTTCCTTCCGTTAATGCAATTGGTGGTGCGGCCACTGTATTTAATTAATGGGATGCGCTTTAGATACAGTGGACGTGGAATGGAGCCGATGACGCTCCGTGACAAGACGGCAAGAGGCGTCAAAATTAGTCCCAGATTGTCTGGGATGATAGAGCCATTGCGTGTTAAGTGATCTTGTTATACGGGGCCTGTGATCGCTTGACACGTGCCACAGTTTTTTTTTTTTAGAGAGAGAGAAAGCAGTTCATGTCCGCAATCTGGATCGTGTGTCAGTCGTAGGGTTTTAACGTCTAAAGCTTGCTGGACGCAAAAAAGTGGCAAGTGTTCCTACATTATCATGTTGTGCCACCAATTCAATTGAGTCCAATCTGGCTCAATTCTGGCTGGACGTGCGTCGGTGCGGAAATCAACCCGTAACTCGCATGTTTAGAACAGCAGCCGGGAGGATAGCGATTCTGCTGGGACATCGTCATCCTGCTGACTTCATCTTGCCGGGATGAACACGTTGCGCAGTTTCTCCTGGGTAATCTACATTAGAAACTTATCAGCTCTTAATGGTGATAACAGCCTTCAGCCTTCTCTTAATGCCTTCTGAACAGCAAACCTTGACATGCACGTTAGTCTCCTCCGATAACCTCTCCGACTGTCCGAAATAAACAAGCAAAAAAAAAAATTCAGCCTTCATTGCCAAATCTAGCAAAAAAAAAAAACGTAGCAGAAGCGGTTTCCCAAAACATACGCTCAATGAAACAGGGAAAGAATTAAAAATAATTACGGCACAACAATCGGCTACCAACGGAGTGTGCGATTATATACAGTCCTTTTTTGTGTGTGTGTCTCGTCTGAGCTGAGCTTGCTTCGGGCGGCTAGGTTTTCATTTCGGTTGCTTCGTACATTCCTCTTATCAAATTCCATGATGTCCGGGAGACGTCCGTGAGCAAATTCCACACCGGTAACGATGGTCTGGAGCACACTCAAACGGTCACTCCCGTGTAACCCACGGTTTGCTGAGCAAT
Source organism: Anopheles farauti No. 4 (assembly GCA_000956215.1). NCBI lineage: Eukaryota > Metazoa > Arthropoda > Insecta > Diptera > Culicidae > Anopheles > Anopheles farauti No. 4. The sequence goes on from JXWZ01003433.1 coordinate 2,727, forward strand.
TATACGATGCGCCTAGTGTGCGGACATTGGACACTGATGAAGTTGCATTTAGAATTCGAAGAAGCGAGAAGCCAACACCTGACCCAACCGAACAGCACAACCCCTGAGGGAGGGAAGGACGCACAGAAAACAGCACAATCGGCATAAAAAGGAAAAGTTATTCCCGTTCCTGGTGGGATGTGGAGTGCTGGCGTGGAAACACGTTGAAAGCTGGTCCCTCGAACCTCAATCGCAATAGCGTTAGGAGCGCCCGATTGATGTCACCGTTTATTTTCAGCCGGAGCAATCGTTCGCTACCGAGAATTATCAATCCTACTGCGGGGTGTAATTCACCCATCCAGAAGCTCCCATGCGTGCGAGATATCATGCTAAATGTGCGTCGAAAATTGCGTTCCAGACACCACCGTGTTGCGCAAGCCTCCACACGCCGCTCCACATACTTTGTAAAGCCCGACTTCCGGACGGAAGCGAGACGAACATCCGCGAGATTTCAACGAGTGTCGCCCAGCTGTGGTGTGTGGTGTTTCACTGAAGACTTTTTTTTTTCATTTTCGCTGCCGCTTTATCACCAGCGAACGCCGCCCCACCATACACCCGCCCCCCTTCACCACCCCCATCGCCATGAAATCTTGACTCGTTCCGAGCCACCGAGCAGCCAACCGAGACGGAAGGCGTTAAAAATAACACTTCAACTTTAACCTCATTCCTTGGGCCGCCCATTCGATTACCGAGAATTGTGCGTCGACTCGACAACGGCAGCACAGGCAACGGCGGCTACGCTCGCTGCTACGGAACCTGGCTGCTAGCTGACCGTCGCCGATCGGGACCATCGGGCGAAGGAACTCGGCTGGACGCGACGCGTTCGCCATCCGTTTCCCCGTTTGATAAGAGACCCGCGCGCTGGCGAAGCGCTGACATCGGCCATCTGACTTCGGGCGGTTGGTGGTTGTGGTTGAGGATGGCAAAAAAAAAATATGACCAAGCAAGACGAACTAGACGATCGGGGCGGGCATGGGAGACTGAGAAGGGATTGAATTTCGTTGGCAAGCAAGTGATGAGGAAGCACCGCGTGCTTGAAGTATCGCGATATGGTACAAAAATGTGCGACAACCAAGTGCGATAGTGGGAGCAAGCGGGGGCTGGGCTCGTTTTAAATTATGCACAGTACAATTAGGACAAATGTGCCATTTTATTTATCATTTCAATATTTTTCATTGTTTTATAACATTTTTTTCGTGTCATTTCAAAAAAATGTTAAAATTAGTTTTAGTTAATATCAATTCACACGAATTGCGAAAAGTGAACATTTCGTTTTTTTTTACCAGGAAATATTTTAATGTTCACGATTCAATGAGAGTATGATAGTTAAATTATCCAGTCCAATTGCAGTTTTAAAACACCTATCAGGAAAAGGTCTTAGATATACAGACTGTTAGCAAGAGAGAATTAAAGATACATTTTTAGCTCTAAAATTGATTGACTATTTTATCTATTCAATTCAAGTTTTGAAGAAGTCTCTTTCTATGATGTAGATATAAAGAGATTATTTTATACCAAATTTTCAAGTAAGTTTGTTAAATTTGAAATATTATGATCATGTAAACATTTTCATAAAAATGTTAGCACTGTAGTTTCAAATTAATGTGTAGGATATTTTCTTATACTGATTGTGGACTCAAATATGAATTTCAAATCCATATGCAAAATATATTATCTAGTTGTGAATGATGAAAATGGATAACCAAATTATATATTTTCAAAGATATATTTAATTGAATATATATCTACTATTTTCCAAAATCAAGTTCTTTAGTACAAGTACTTCTTACACTTATCATTTCATCCAGTATTTAGGAAACCAGATAGTTGATGAATAAGTTAGAAATATTGCATTAAAAACACCTTTCGCATTATTCATCGGTGGCAGGCGAAGAAAGATATCAAAATTTCGCAATCAGCACTCAGTGGCACAAAAAAAACACAACGCATAATGTATGGTAACATTTTACTACACAGAAATAAATCACAAACAATTCTTTTACAAAATCCCTGAAATAATCAAAATTAGACCGAAATGTATATACAAAATAATGACAACATACCACTGCTGTTGATGGCTGTATCAGCTGGAGTGAGCATGTCAGGAACAGCGCCGCACAGAGCGTCACCGACCGTACGGCCGTACGTTGGCGCTTCCGGTGGACGATGTCCTTATTTCCCAGACCCCCCGGGAGCGTGAGGTCCGTGGGCTGCAGCATGGTTCGCCGTTTCCACGCACCACGTACCCACACAAACGCACACACGGCACGCACTACACTTTTCTTCGCTTCGTTTTCGTTTTCGTTCAACTTTCAGCTACCTTTCAGGACACATGCACGCACCTCCAACGGACAGTCGAATGTGTATCCTTCGAGAGTCCTTCTCGCAGGTTCGGGAAAAGTTTGCGGGGAAAATAATCACCACCAAACCCCGGTGTGCGGTGTGCGCCCCGGGTAGAAAAAGTCACCGGCACGGAACGCCAGGCCACAAGCAACACACACGCGCGCGCGCGCTCCGATCGAATGTTCTGAACGTTCGAATCGCTACTAACGGCCCCGGTCCGGGTCGGAACATTTTCTTGCCATCTTGCCGGTCCATCCTCGGCAGCATCCTGCCCGCGCGAACCCATCCGCCACCAACCGCGCGCCCACAACCTCGACACGATCGTGTCCCGATCGCGACCCGAACGTCGTTCGGCCGTTCGAGCCGCGCTCCGGACGGTGGCAAGAGCTCGAGAAAAACGCCGACCGGGTCTGAAAGTCAGTACACGGTGAACGATCGGACGCGTTGGATCGCTGGTTAGCTGTAGTTAGCTTCGCCTGTGGTTGAACTGCTGCTGCGCCCTCTGCTGCTGCCACTGCTGCTGCTGCTGCTGCTGCTGGTGGTGCTCTTCACCTCCTTGGCGACCCGTAAGGCACTTGGGGCACATTTGTCCAAACACAAACTGCTCTCGCTTGCGCGTTGCGAGATCTGATCCGGGGTTTCCTTCCTTCCCGTTTGGTGGATGGGATCGGATCGTTGGGATGTTCGTGTGTGAATATGTGTTGAAGTTGACCAGCTTCCTGAACGTGTTCGACTCGTGATTTTGTGGTTGTGTCGTGGATCGTATTTAGAAGTGTCCCGGTGACTGTTGGCTCCATCTCCTTTACGAAAAGTTTCGTGCGAAATCTCACCCGCGAGTGAATAGAATTACGGTGTTCTGAAAAGAGAAAAAAATATTTTACTATACTTTTTACTAAAGGAAATTTTTTATATTAAAATAACAACTTTGAATGAAGACTAAGAATTTATCAGCAGTGTTCAGGCAAATGTCTTACGACCAGTTTCCAAATCGGTTCTGTACGTGAAGATCGATATGATTTGTTGATCCTGAGTTCGTAATACGAAACATTCTACAAAAGTTATAACTAAGAAAAAGATAAATTTAATGTTTTTAATTTTATTTTTTTATATATCGACTTTTGCAAAGAGTTCTTGTAACTTTTTAGTTGGTAAATATTGGTAACAAAATTTGCATATTTAAATTTAATTTTTTTCACGTCATCACTCTCCAGTGAAGGATTCCAGTGCCATTTTCACACGAATTTTCCACCCGCGGAAAGTACGGTAGAGATAAGCGAGAACCTTGCGACTGCAGCGTTGTGTGATATTGCAATATAGTACCAAATAGTGGCGGAAGTGTGAGGTGAAAGCAGAGGAGGAAACGAAATAGTGTGCCACGCAGATCGGAATCGGTTAAGTGTGGAGCAGTGCATGCGTGAAAAGTGAAGTAGAAAATTGTTCCTGAGCGCTGTGTGTCGGTCAGTTGGTGATCGGAGTCGATCGTCGCCGTGCCATCCACAGGCCAAGCTGGCTAATATTCGCTGCTAGCCGAACGTTCGACATCGGCCCTGCCAAGTAGGGCTGTGCCGTCAGGGCCACCATCGCCATGGGGACCCGAATAAAATGGTAAGCAAAAGTGTTAGATTGTTGCAGCCCAAAACCAATGCTCGAATCCCGACGGACGGACGGTGCGCTGGTCTCATTTGGACTTCTTGCGTATTTCTTCACATCCATTACCACCGGCACGGGATACAGCACTCAGTTGAAGTTTCCGACCCCATTCCCGGATTCAAATTTCGCTGAATCGGTCTCGAAAAATGGCTCGGGAGGGTGCTCCATGGACGATGGGGTCCGCACGGTTTTTATTAGAGCTAGGAATGCTGATGTTGGAACTGAAACGGAGTATGTTTGTGCATACGGTAGATGTCTTTCGAGGGGACACGCAGTGTAGGAACATCAGTACTTGCTTGTTGGGGCAAAATTCTCGACAACTTGTTTGTTAAAGCTTGTTTTCATTTGTTTTAACTCTATAACATTGAGATGTAAAAGATCATAAAACGGCAAATATTCAAGCAGGCCATGAAATTTTCTGCGAATCTTCTGTACGCTCAATTGAATGATTTTACAGATTCATTCATTCGTCCCGAATGTGATCACCGCAAATGAAGCCATTAAATTGAAACAGTTTTCCATTTTTGGAAGTAATCTGCCGTGCGCGTGTAGCGCCTTTTTTCTGCATGTTTCTCGATTATGTAATGAAGTTCACATTAAATTTAATTATTATTACGGACGGAAGTACGCCTGTAATTTGGATCGAATTTTAGACTTTTTCGCACAATTTTTTGTTTTTTTTTTCTAAATATTTTCAAAGAATTTTTTTTCCGCTTTTCTTTAAAATATAAAGTACTTAAATCCATAAGTTAAAATAAGCTGTTAAAATTATTCTGTATCCAAAGTATAAATATTTAAAGCTTTGTTACCGACAGGATGGAGTGCCATCAGATAGATAGAACAATTACCGAAGAAATTACAAATAATGTTTAATAGGATAGTAGTAATTTTGCACGAATTTACGCGTACGAGAATTTGAAGAATAGTTCAAAATAGCGATGAAGGTCAGGAATACTTTAAAGTCTATAGCAAGAAATGTAACATTAGATCGCTCAAATTTTCGAACTGATCTGATTTCTGTGTTCCGTGCGAGATGCCTAAAAAAAATGTTCGAAAATATCAACCAAATAGATGCTGAATTGATTAGGCGCTAATCTGAAAATTGGTTTCAACAAAATGTTTTTTCACCTGGCAACAACACTCCAAATTCGTCTTCACCTACTGCATCCGATTTGTCGAGGTCAACGAACTGGCATCCCTTTTTATATCCAATTCTGCAACACACACCGATCGAGCATCCAATCTCGGTGTCCATATCTCGAACCCACTTCCTGACACCGTGCCTCGTTCGACCCAGAAAAAAAGCGAAAGATTTCGCTAGTTACTGTTTGTGGTGGTGGCATTCGTCCATCCGCCATGGTGAACACTTGTCGGCCGTCGGTTGCGTCACTTCCCGCGTGCGCACACCATAAAACGTACACGACGAAGGGCTATCAAGCGGAGGCCTCTGGTGAACCGATAAGAGCGAGAGAGATCGTCTCCTTCGTCCGTGCTTGCTAACAGTCTTTTAGTGCGTTGATAATGGCGCCGGTTATGAATGGGAGCTTGCAGCGGTTCAAGCATACAATGTACTATAGGAACATCATGTGTCGTCTTGCTTTCGTTGCAGGTTAATCACCACCACGGTGTTGGTTTGGTACGGACAAAGTGTGTACGCGGTAAGTTGGCCCAAAGTTGGCCCAACGTTGCGTTGAGTGTCGTTGAGCGGTCGTGTGAAAAGTAACCTCGGTTTGTGTTGTGTGTTCGTTTCAGCAATCATGGGTGCCATCGAACAACGAGTTTGGATTGTTTAAACGCCAGGACCCCGACCATCCGCGACATCTACAGCCACAGATCGATCCGAGCTACAGCATCGTCGATACCGCCAACGGACCGCAAGGACCACCGACGAAAAACTGTACCGCCGGCGGTTGCTGTCTCGCGAAATGTTTCACCGAAAAGGGTAACCGTGGTTTCCCGGGTCCGACGGGGCTGCACGGTGCCAAGGGTGTCCGGGGTTTCCCGGGACCGGAAGGTCTGCCGGGCGAGAAAGGTAGCAAAGGCGAGCCGGGTCCGTTTGGGCTGCAGGGCCCGAAGGGTGACCGCGGTCGGGATGGGCTGCCCGGATATCCTGGTATTCCTGGTACGAACGGTGTGCCCGGAGCGCCCGGTGCGCCCGGTATCCCTGGACGCGACGGTTGCAACGGTACGGACGGATTGCCCGGTCGCTCGGGATTGGCTGGAAATCCGGGCCCTCGCGGTTACGCCGGTATCCCCGGTGGAAAGGGCGAGAAGGGTGAACCGGCGCGGCATCCGGAAAACTACAACAAGGGCCAGAAAGGTGAGCCCGGCAACGATGGACTGGAGGGACTGCCCGGACCGCAGGGTGAGCCTGGCCAACGTGGTTTCAATGGACGGCCCGGCGAGAAGGGTGTACCGGGAGTGTCGGGATTGAGGGGCGAGCGAGGCGACAAAGGTGTGTGCATCAAGGGCGCTAAGGGCGAGAAAGGTACCAAGGGCCAGGAAGTGTACGAATCGTCCGTACGGCCCACGTCGACGACGGGCCCGAAAGGCGAAAAAGGTGATCGTGGTGAATCAGGAGAACCGGGCCGTCCCGGTGACAAGGGACAGGCCGGAGATCGCGGACAGATTGGCGACCGGGGTCACAAGGGCGAGAAAGGTCTGCCAGGACAACCCGGACCGAGAGTAAGTAGCGGTGGACACTGTGGTGGTTCACAACTGGAGCTAACTAACGCACGCCATCTTGTCCCATTGCATTGGCCCACAATTTAGGGACGTGACGGCAACTTTGGACCAGTTGGACTGCCCGGACAGAAAGGTGATCGCGGCTCGGAGGGACTGCACGGTCTGAAGGGTCAAACCGGTCTGAAGGGTGAATCGGGGCGTGACGGTATCCCCGGGCAGCCCGGTATCTCGGGACCACCGGGTGCCCCTGGCGGCGGTGAAGGACGGCCGGGTGCGCCCGGTCCGAAAGGACCGCGAGGCTACGAAGGACCCCCGGGCCCGAAGGGTATGGATGGATTTGACGGCGAGAAGGGCGAACGCGGCCAGATGGGACCGAAGGGTGGTCAGGGTGTGCCGGGCCGGCCGGGACCGGAAGGTATGCCGGGCGACAAAGGAGACAAGGGCGAGCCGGGTTCGGTCGGTATGCCTGGACCACAGGGACCCCGCGGATACCCGGGACAGCCGGGACCGGAAGGATTGCGCGGCGAGCCAGGACAACCAGGATACGGCATCCCCGGACTGAAGGGTAACGCCGGTATGGCTGGGTGAGTAGCTGGACCCGTCTGGGATCGGACTCTATTACTCAAACTCAAACGAAACACATCTGACTCTGACTCGTACCTGTACTTTGAGATGTTAGCATTATCAAAAGGACGTCCTAAAGCCGGAAGTTATTCCACAAGATATTCTGAAAAAAAAACAATGCTCCGAGGAAGTTTGGAAACTCGAGACGTCCGGTTTCAGAGGCCAGGCGGCTTAGTAAGAGTATACTTATTTAGGGTCGATAGGTTTTTTTTTGTCGTACTCCTCAAAACAAATCTTAAAGTGTCTCCAATATATAGGTTAATATCTTCAATTTTAGGCTTCAAAAGTCTAAGGAAACTTATCAATGCACCAATTCGCCCTTGCTCGCTAACTCCGTCTTGTTTCCTTTTTCCCGCTTTCAGCTTCCCCGGATTGAAGGGCCAAAAAGGTGAACGTGGCTTCAAGGGTGTGATGGGTACACCGGGAGACGCGAAGGAAGGCCGACCGGGCGCGCCAGGTTTGCCGGGACGGGACGGCGAGAAGGGTGAACCGGGCCGACCGGGTCTCCCCGGTTCGAAGGGCGAACGCGGTACGAAGGGTGAGCTCGGTGGACGTTGCACGGACTGTCGGCCAGGAATGAAGGGCGACAAGGGCGAGCGAGGCTACGCGGGCGAATCCGGCCGACCGGGAGCGAGCGGTGTGCCGGGTGAACGCGGTTATACCGGTATGCCGGGAGACGATGGAACGGCGGGACCACGGGGCGAACCGGGCCAGAAGGGTGAACCAGGCCAGACAGGACCACCGGGACCGTCGGGCGAACGGGGACGCGATGCGGAGGTGCCGCTGGATATGCTGAAACCGGAAAAGGGCGACAAGGGTGCGACGGGCGAGAAGGGTCTGATAGGCATCAAGGGCGAGAAGGGCTACCCGGGGCTGGTTGGGCCGGAAGGTATGATGGGTCTGCGCGGTTCTAAGGGTGACAAGGGCCGTCCGGGTGAGCCGGGTATCGATGGAGCACCGGGCGCCCTGGGCAACCCGGGCCATCCCGGTCGCCCTGGGCAAACGATCAAGGGTGAACCGGGCCAGAAGGGTAACGTGGGCTCCACGGGCGAGAAGGGTGACAAGGGGTACGCCGGGTTGAAGGGAGAAGCGGGCCGATGCGCTAGCATTCCCCCGAACCTGGCGGAAGCGATCCGTGGACCGCCGGGCTTGCAGGGCGAGAAGGGTGCGCCGGGTATTCAGGGCCTGCGGGGCGAGAAGGGCGAGATGGGAGAGCAGGGACGCACGGGTATACAGGGTAACGCTGGACCCCCGGGTGCACCCGGACCGGTCGGACCACGCGGCTTGACGGGCCATCGAGGCGAGAAGGGTAACTCGGGACCACTTGGACCGCCGGGAGCGCCGGGACGCGATGGACTGGCCGGAGCGCCAGGACTGCCCGGTCCGAAGGGAGCGAAGGGCGACCCGGGACTGTCGATGGTGGGTCCACCGGGACCGAAGGGTAACACCGGCCTGCGGGGACCGAAAGGTGAGCGAGGCGGCATGGGCGAGCGGGGTGACTCGGGATTGCCAGGATCGGTCGGATATCCGGGCGAGAAGGGTGACACAGGCATTCCCGGACAGCCGGGCTTCCCGGGCGAAGTAGGACCGAAGGGCGAATCGGGTCCCAAGGGACCGGCCGGACATCCCGGCGCACCGGGTCGTCCCGGAATGGACGGTGTGAAGGGATTGCCGGGTTTGAAGGGAGACATCGGGGCACCGGGCGTGATCGGACTGCCGGGCCAGAAGGGCGAACAAGGACAGGCCGGTAACGATGGGCTGAAGGGCTTCCAGGGTCGCAAGGGTATGATGGGCATCCCGGGCATCCAGGGTGTGCGAGGGCCGCAGGGTGCGAAGGGTGAACCGGGTGAGAAGGGTGACCGGGGAGAGATCGGTTTGAAGGGTTTGGTAGGACCATCGGGCCCGCCCGGTATGATCGGCCCGAAGGGAGACAAGGGTACCTCGGGACTGCCGGGACCGACCTGTTTGCCTGGAGTGTCCGGCGAGAAGGGTGACAAGGGCTACTCGGGACCGGAGGGGCCACCAGGTGAACCAGGAACCGCCTCCGAGAAGGGCCAGAAGGGCGAACCGGGTGTACCGGGGCTGCGAGGAAACGATGGGCTGCCGGGATTGGAGGGTCCCACCGGACCGAAGGGAGACGCGGGCGTTCCTGGCTACGGACGCCCCGGACCGCAGGGTGAGAAGGGTGACATTGGGTTGACGGGTGTGAACGGTTTTCCGGGGCTGAACGGCGTGAAGGGCGACATGGGTGTACCAGGATTCCCGGGCGTGAAGGGCGATAAGGGTATGACCGGTATGCCCGGTGTTCCCGGAGCTCCGTGCATGGATGGATTGCCTGGCGTGGAGGGCCCAGTCGGCCCGCGAGGATACGATGGCGAGAAGGGCTTCAAGGGCGAACCGGGCCGTACCGGGGAGCGGGGCGAACGCGGCGAAAAGGGTGACCTGGGACTAGTGGGTCCAGTCGGTTTGGTGGGTCTGAAGGGTGATCGAGGTATCCCGGGATCGCCCGGTCTTCCGGCGAGCGTTGCCGCCGTTAAGGGCGATAAGGGAGAGCCAGGTTTCCCGGGCGCCATCGGACGACCTGGTAAGGTGGGAGCACCGGGTCTGCCGGGCGATATTGGCATCAAGGGCGAGGTTGGCATGCAGGGTCTGCCCGGACTCCCAGGTCCGGCCGGCCTAAACGGATTGCCGGGTATGAAGGGCGATACAGGACCGTTCGGGAAGAAGGGTGACAGTTGTCCGGTGATGAAGGGCGAAAAGGGTCTCCCTGGTCGTTCGGGCAAAACGGGCCGTGATGGACCGCCGGGACTGACGGGCGAGAAGGGTGACAAGGGTTTGACGGGGCTGCCGGGACCGACGGGACCTCCGGGACCACCGGGCCCTCTTGGTCGGCAGGGCGAGAAGGGCGAGCGTGGCGATTCCGGCTTGATGGGACGCCCGGGTAAGGACGGACTGCCGGGACCGCAGGGACAACGTGGACTACCAGGACCTCAGGGCGAGAAAGGTGACCATGGACCGCCTGGCTTCCTGGGACCGAAGGGTGATAAGGGCGAACGGGGCCGTGACGGTATGAACGGTCTAAACGGACCGCAGGGTATCAAGGGAGAGCGCGGTATTCCAGGGCTGGAAGGAACGGCCGGACTCCCGGGTTTGGTCGGTGAGAAGGGCGACCGTGGTATACCCGGCATGGCCGGTTTGAATGGCGTCCCGGGTGAGAAGGGACAGAAGGGTGAAACGCCGCAGCTGCCACCACAACGCAAGGGACCTCCCGGGCCGCCCGGTTTCAATGGCCAGAAGGGTGACAAGGGTTTACCGGGATTGGCCGGACCGGCCGGTATTCCGGGAGCGCCGGGCGCTCCGGGTGAGATGGGATTGCGCGGCTTCGATGGTGCCCGCGGTCTTCAGGGTCTCCGCGGTGACGTTGGACCTGAGGGACGTTCGGGTCGCGACGGCGCTCCAGGTTTGCCCGGTCCGAAAGGTGAACCGGGCCGGGACTGTGATGCGGCACCGTACTACACCGGCATCCTGCTCGTGCGCCACAGCCAGTCCGACGAGGTACCGCAGTGTGAGCCGGGACATTTGAAGCTATGGGACGGCTACTCGCTGCTGTACGTCGATGGTAACGACTACCCGCATAACCAGGATCTTGGCTCGGCCGGTTCGTGTGTCCGCAAGTTCTCCACCCTGCCGGTGATGGTCTGCGGACAGAACAATATCTGCAACTATGCGTCGCGTAACGATCGGACGTTCTGGTTGTCGACGTCTGCACCGATACCGATGATGCCCGTCACGCACAACGACATGCAACCGTACATCTCCCGGTGCACCGTGTGCGAAGCGCCAACGAACGTCATCGCCGTGCACAGCCAGACGCTCCACATTCCGGAGTGTCCGAACGGGTGGCAAGGACTCTGGATCGGCTACAGTTTCCTTATGGTAAGTTACTGCAGATACTACACGACTATATTTGAAAGGTACTAGAACTAACAATCTCTCTCTCCTCATACACACACAGCATACTGCCGTCGGCCATGGTGGTGGAGGTCAGTCACTGTCCGGATCGGGTTCGTGTCTGGAGGACTTCCGCGCCACCCCGTTCATCGAGTGTAACGGAGGCAAGGGTCACTGCCATTACTACGAAACCCAAACCTCCTTCTGGCTGGTGTCGCTTGAGGACCACCAGCAGTTCCAACGACCGGAGCAGCAAACGCTCAAGTCGGGCAACCTGCTCAGCCGAGTATCTCGGTGCCAGGTGTGCATCCGTCAGTGAGCATCTGTTTAGTTTTAGCTTGGTCGTCTTACTATTCCTTCTCTCCCTCTTCTATCACACCCACTTTCTCTCGCACTCTTCCCTTTTGTTTTTCAAACTTCCACTCGAACACCTTGAGCGGTTCGGCTTGTCAGATCATTTTCCTTGGGGTTTACTCACCTGAAGCATCGAAAAAGCGAAACGAATCAAACTCGAAACCTAATGTAGACATTCATAGGACCCACTACTATTCACAATCAGTGTCGCAGCCAGTAAAGGGAGAAGCAGAATGTAATCCGTGTTTTAAATTATTCGCAAACAAGATAACCAAACCGAAGGAAGTCAGAGAGGTTAACGTGTGTGCATGTGTGTTCAACAGCAAATACTACCAAAAAAAACCTTCCTTTTCAAGCGAGACTCAGTCAAAGTAGGCGTTTCAAACAATTGACAAGTGACACCAAAAAAACCGAAATGCAAATAACATCGAGTACTCCTATTATTCGGATCCGGTTCACGAACAAAAGCGATAAGAAGCAAAGGCGCTTGCAAGCGTATAGTGTAGTAAACGGTCAACGTTAGCCAAGTAGTTACTCGATTTCCGATTTCCTTTGTGTCACATACGTCGCCATTTCCTATTTGTGTTTCCTACATGTTCGTACACTTTACCTTCTGTTGCGTGTTTTCTTATCCAATAGTGTTCTAGTGTGGCTTTATTCAGTCACAATCGAATGAAATGCTCTCTCTGTATCCCATTGAATGTTCCAATCATGTGATTCATTAGATAGTGAAAGCGATAAAGGCGGGTGGGATGAAGAAAGTAACACAAAACTGCCAACCTTTTTCTTTTGTAAGCAATTTCCGTAAGCTACATCTCGCTTTCTTTCGGTCGCAGAACGGCGTTCCAAAGTACATAGTGCCATAGGAAAACAGGAAGGCCTCTTATGAGGTGAGGGCAGTGAAGCCATTGTAGCTACCGCGTACTAACATAATTTGCAACCAGCAGCAATATCCATCGTTAAATGTTTGACCTTTTCGAGAGGATTTTCTAAACCAGAAAACAACACGAAATAAACGAAATTATAAGGCGAACGTACATGCCCAGAAACACCAGTGGCCTGAAGAAGTGCAACCTTTCTACGGGTTTCCAGTGCACGTCGTAAACTGACCGTTTCCTCCCCCTACTGTTTCGATTAGTTTGTTTTAATTTTAAACGCGCTATTAATGTAACATAACAAAACCAATACTGAAGATGAAATAAACGTCTTACGAAAATAAGCACATCAGGTATGATATCTCCTTCCTTCCCAATATTCGAAATAATTCCTAAGTATGTGATTTAAGAAAACCAAAATGAGCAGGGTTTGAATGGGAAAACATTAATTTTTTTAATATTTTCGTCTCCCATAACGTTTATTTTGAATATTGGCCAAGGTTTACATACATGGTAACATAGCTGACAGCTGTAACATCTGCCAGCAATAGGCAGCAAACTGACAGCATTTTGTTTACATCTTTGGAGCACCAGTACGAAAAAAGTAGCTACTCTTCGTTCCGGTAAAGTTCGATTGTGATTGTTATAAAAATCTCGTTTAGGTGTTCATTCAACCTTCTTGATTCTTCTAGTGATCATGAAAATACGAAAACACTTACTGCCCCGCACGCTGCAGGATGGCGTCACGTCTGTGTTCATGGCCGGCATCATACCGATCACATACTGGTTCGAGGTGTATGTGGTTATTCCCGGCATTCATGGCGTGGATTCACTGTACAATTGGGCTCATTTCGTGCCGGCCACTCTGTTGCTGTTCAACGTAACCACAAACATGCTTGCGACTATGCTGTGTGATACTAGCTGTTCCACAGAAATGATCCAACTGCCGGCGAACGTGTCGCATGCGGCGGCCGGCTTGGGATCGAAATCGTGGCATCTCTGTGCGACGTGTGAATTTGTCGCTCCGCCCCGGTCTTGGCACTGCACGAGCTGCCGGACGTGTATCCTAAAACGTGACCACCATTGCCTGTTTACCGGCTGCTGCATAGGACACAAGAACCATCGGTATTTTCTGGTGTTCGTGGCGTACCTGTTCGTGTCGACGCTGTACGCGAGCGTACTGAACAATTACTTCATCTGGTTCGTGCGGGGAGATGAATTTCGAAATTGGACATCGTTTGTGAAGATCGTATTTCCGCTGGCAATGCTGATGATTGACACCTCGACCAAGCAGTACTATCTGGTGATTTATCTGATCAACATGGTCGGCGTGATGTTTACCGGCGTGCTACTTGTCTATCATGGAAGGCTCATCCTGAGCGGTGCGGTGGTTCACGAGCAAAAGGCGCCGGAATATGATCTTGGGCGGATGGAAAATGTTCGGATGGTGCTCGGTAACCGGTGGTACATTGCGTGGCTTTCGCCATTCGTACGCAGTGATCTACCACACAACGGCGTTAACTGGGACACACTCCAGAAACAGACGATCAAAAGCAAGTGAGACCTGACCGGCCGCACGGTACCATTGTTGTACACTCTTTTACTTAACACTGAAGCGGCCATTTGTAGACATGTAAGTGAGCGTTTTTTCATCTTTAGAAAAAAGATATTTTTATTTTATAACACAATCTATCAACTGATTAACCTGAATCTCATTATTTTTCGTGAAAGAAGTTGCGTACTCGCTTTTGTCCAATATCCACTTGCCGTGTGACATGTTTTCTAGTCCACAATAGCTGGTAAGTTACTGTTCGCAAGGCTTAGTCTTCATCTTCACCTTCTAAGTGCTGTTTAAAATGTTCTGATGACTAGCGTTGACTGAAGAAATCTTTCAAAAAGTTTCGCGAACGTTGAGTACGAGTTTCCGTGAAAGTATTTTCCAATGCTCATGTGACTGATTTGCCTAGCAACGCACGTCGAACCCATTTTCAAAGGTTCCGAAATCCATCCTTCGCACACATACACAGAATGGCACTTGATGGCGTAACGCAAATCCGCAAATCGAATTGAGGAGCTCCCAACTAAAGCACGTGAGCAACATCTGTTATCAAAACACCATTTCCTCCGTGTTCGATACCATGCTGCTTGCCCTGTTCGTACGCTGCAGCTGCAGCAGTTCCCTTATCAGTGCCGCCTTTTCACGTTCCAGCAGCGAAAGCTTCTCATTCTTCTGCGTTATCTCTTCGCAGAGCTGATGATTCTGCTGTTTCAGATGGGTAACTAGTTCCGGTGACTGCTGTTGTTGTTGTAGATGAGGTTGTAGCGTTGGTGGTGGCTGCGTACCAGGTTGGTAACTTCCTACGGGTGGTGGTGGCGGTACGGCCGGTGGAACGGTCGCGGTCGGTTGCGGTTGCGGACGACGCTGATGCTGAAGGTGCGGCTGTTGCTGCTGTTGTTGGTAGTGTGACGGAGGCCCTAGGCGCGGCCGTAGCGCTAGGTTCATGTGCATCGGAAATCCTCCCCGTTCCCAGCTTTCTGCCAGCAGCACGAGATGGCGATTTACCTCCAGGACACGTGCTCGCTGAAGATCCAACCGTTCTTGCTGGGTTTCCGTCCACGTTTCCTGCAGAAGAGAAAACAGAGTGCAAATTAAAATTACTTCAAATTATTCGTGGCACATCTTTCCACAGCAAGTTAGCAAGCAAATTAGCACCAACCAAAAGGTACTTCAATTATGCTGCAACTGCGCTTTGAGGCGCAATTTAAGCACACAATTGCCCATGCTTAATGCGGGCTATTAAAATAGTTGCTTGTAAATGACCAGCGTTTATTAGCTTTCTTTTGCAAGCCATACGAAGGGGTAATGTGAGAAGGCTGCAACAGCCTAGCCGAATTGTAGCTTCTGTAGGAATAAATCTCTCTAAAAATCGATAGGAAAACCAGATCCACAGGAAACCTCGTCCAAAAATGTGTTTGGTTAGGACCAAATAGTTTACTGCCCGGAAGGCAATATGTAAACATTGCATATCCACACTCACCATGTGTGATCCGGGACGTCCGAGGTACCGCATCTTCTCCTGCACCGTCGCCAGCTGCTTGTGGTACCATTCGCGCGCCTTCTCCACCGCGTTCAGTCCCTGCAGCAAGATGTCCTTTTCCTGTTCGATCTGCTTCAACCGCTTCAGCATATTGTAGTCGACACCATTTTGGAGCGTGTGACGTCTCGGCTCCCGGCGTCGTCCGGCACCGCCACCAGCCGGTGACTTTTTGTGGTACAGCCCACCGGAACTGAGACGCGCACCGTCGAGCTGGTTGATGGACTGCAGCGACGGTGAAGAGGTGGAGAGATCCGTCTGCCCATCGGCCGAACCACGGGCCAGTGGTCGAAGCGTGCCCTTGTCCGTTTTGTCACCACCGGCTTCACCCATGAGCAGTGACATCTGCCAGTTCTGGAGTGCGTTTCTTATTTCCGCCTTGTCCATACTGGAACTACCACCGATTGGATGATGATGGAGATGGAGTTGCTGCTGCTGGTGTTGCTGATGATGATGTTGATGTTGCTGTGCGTTTCGATCGAGATTCAGCGAAACACGGGGTGGTTTCGGAGGGCCAAACGCACCGGGGAGTATTATAGGCGGTGGTTCGATATCGAGATCCGTGTCAGGACTTAACAGTTGCGGCATACTGAGCGTCTTCTGTGCTGGCATCGCATTGTTGGGCCTGACGGTGGCAGTATTCGTTGGGCCAGCTGTTGTCCAAGATGACGGAGGTGCCATGGGCAGCTTACCACCACTGCCGCCCGTGTCGAGATCGAGCAATGGCGCGGACGGTGGTCGGGAGAGCGACAACTTCGCCATGGATGCTTTCAGCGTTGGATCATCGCGTGCCAGTGGCGAAGACGAGGTGGAATGCGATGCGGGTGCGATGATCGGTGTCGACGAAAGCTGATGATGGCCGGTTTGATTGCGCAATAGACAAATCTTCAGCCCACTGCAGAAGCGCTCGAACGACAGGAGGCCGTTCGGGGGCGTCACCTTGCGCAAACTGTCGATGACACCGCGCGGTAGACCTTTGGAACCGTCGTCCTGCCAGCGTTCCTCGATATCTGCCAGCCGCACGAAACCCGTTTTCCGATCGTCCATGATGTCGAACAGGGTGCGCATGGCGCCCACGAACGCTTTTGGCAGACCGTCCACTTGCGGTTGATAAAGTGGCTGCTGGTGATGATACTGGCGCCCGTCCTGGGGAGCAGGATGTATCAGTGGACTGGAGCTAGCTATTGGAAGGACAGAAGCAAGTTGATGCGGGGGCTGCTGTCCCGGTAGGGCAGAGAGACGATGATGGTGATGATGAAGCTGTTGTGGTTGCAGTTGCTGCTGCTGCTGCTGCTGCTGCGCCTGTTGTTGCTGCTGACGATGAGTGTGCAGATGAGTCGCCATACCGGTTGTTGACGTAGTGGACGTCGCCGTAGTCGCCGTCGTCGTCGTTGACCGTTGCGTGCTCAGGGATAGTATGTTCTTTCGATTGCGATTTGGCAGTGGGTCCATGGCGGTGAGCACTCTTAAAAACAGAAACACATACACACTGGCACGTTTCTTAGCAGTTCACTTTATGATCCTGTTTTCTTGCAGAATGAACACACGACACCGTCGTCACGGAGACCATCGTCATTTCGTCGCTTTCAGAGAAACTCGGTGCGCAAATCGAAACCGCCGTAGAGAGTCCGGTTTCTTCGGACCGCAACTCTCTCGAACAACGTTCGTCCTTTTACTCTTTGTCGTTGTTTTTTATTTTCGGTTTCCACCGCACGAGAAGCGAGAAGAGAAGGAATAACAAGCCCTCGGGGGAGGGTTGTTTCTTTCACCTTGAGTCCTTCACGCCGGCGAGCAACACTTTCGAACGAAACAGGTATTTTGAGCGGTTGCAGTAGGCTAAGAGCGATTTGTGCGATTTGGAATCACCACGGAAACTGAACTTGCTATTTCATTCCCATTCCAGATACAGCAAATAGTTTAGAAACGGATAAAACCACGTTGGCACGAACACTTAAATAAACGTCGCAAACATCTCTAACTACTTAAGCAGTGTACACCACTTCTCGGGCAAACTAAATTCGGTCACAACACAAAACCGCGCGCACGAAACGCAAAACCAGCTTCCGTCGCCAGCGAAGTCACGCGAGAGAATGAGCGCGCGCCTAAGTTTAGGCTGGACCTGATTCCGACCGAACTCTCTCGTGGCGGCAGCGGTCAGATTATTCAGGTGTTTCTGGTTTCTTTTTCGTGCGGCTCTTCCTCGCACCTCCCACTTGTACAGTCGCGACCGGAAAAGGTTACCGGCCGAAGGGCGATGAAAATAAAACCTCCGTTAAGGATCAGGTTGGGATAATGGTTGTTGTTGTGAAGAGTAGGCGATAGGCGTTGCACGTTTGGAGAGAACACTGCGCTGTGCAATCTAGTCCACGGTCGGTGTGATTGGATTAACTCGGTTCTAATTTGCTTGAGGACAATTTCATGAGAGACTTAATTTGTTAAGTGATTTGAAGAACTCGTTGACTCGATTATTAATCGTAACTTTAGAATTATGGCTACCGTCGTTTCTTGCTCCGCACTGTAGTCATGGTGGTTATTTCTGCAAAAGATTGGACAAATACTCATAGCTGAGGCCATAAAACTGTACGGTCAACTAGGGAGGACAACTATGAGCATAAACGGGTGTGAGTGTATGGCTCGCTGTGGTGCACCCCCGTCACACACGTACAGCCGTGGTTTCGTGCTGAAATCTGTGCGATGTTTTGCGTTTTAAATCCCGCTTAACTCTCCCACTCCAGAGCCGGGCGCGAAGCGGGAGACAAACGTCATAAAATATACAGTTACCATACACGCGGCGAGCTCGCTCGATTAGCTTGTCCGGTGTTGCCGACGCTAGTAGCGGCGCTGTCGGTCGCCGCCTTTCCTTTGCGGCATCTTCAATCTGAGCATAAAATCGCTCCGCGGCTTGACTGTGCGCGATGGAGATCTCGTTAGGCAAAGGGCGACCTAGGTGCGTCGGGCGGGTTACGTAAAACGGTGGTGTGGCCACGCGAGCATGCACAATTGTTCGTTTGTTTTTGCCCTTTTTTTCATCTCCGGCTCCGGTACGTACGATTTATGCTCCGGTCTAAGCGTGTGGCACACGAACGATGTTTACGAAAGTGAGCAGTCTCATAAGCGGTTGCAAAGTAGGCTTTTGTCGAGAGACAGTCGCTTAAAAGCGGCGAGCGGTGGTGAGCGATGGGAAATTGAGAAGAAACAGTGTGAACTATGATCGGAAATTGCGATAAACGGTTGGGTCCACGTATATGAAACGATTATTTGAGGTTAGGATTATGTAAAACACCCGGCTCGACGCAAGGGCTTCAAGGGATGTTTATAAATAGCAGGTTCGAAGTAATGTAAAGGAACAAATAATTCTACGTCAAACAATTCGCTCGAAATGCTTTTCAAATAAGACGTACCGACTCGGTTAGAATCGACCTTAGCATGTCGCGTGAACGGGGGGGTTTGCAAATTGTGCCCCCCCACCTAGCCCTTCTCCAGAATGATGTGGTTTTGTAAACGCGTCGCAGACACAAATCTCGTTCGCTCTCTTCTGCATCATCGGGCTCGCGCATAACAAAACATAACGCGGCGTGACCTGGCCCCGGCCTAGCCTCTTGCGGGCTGCCTGGCGTAATGCTACACAACCAAACAAAACTGGTTTTGGCGACGGTAGTACCCCTCGTTTCCCTTGTTGCGTTTGTGGCGGTTCCATCCAGAGAAAGAGAGAGAAAAAAAAACTGTTCCAACCAGAGGCTTGGCAAGCAATTCGAACCAGGAGATAGTGAGTGCGCAAAAGAACGACGAGGCTCGGTGCCGCTCGTGAAGGCCTCGAAAGGCACGTGCACTTTTGGAGAGTTTTTGCATCGCATTTCAAACAATCAGCGTGACCCGAACGGTGGGCAATACTCGTCACATTTTAAATGTTCGAGCGAGATTTAAATGATCTCATCCGTAGTGGGCATTTATTTATCCCTACTTTCTCGTGGCCGTCTCCGGTGGGCAAAAGCTTACCCGTAAAAATCAACTTCTAATGAGATCTATTTTTTTTATTATGACGTTTTCGGGCGATGAGCTCTCATGATGAAAAGAGTTTATAGCAAAGCGGCAGATCGTCGCACACGCCCCGTACGAGATTGGTTCTAATAATGTTGTCATAAAAACGACGATCGTAAAACCGGGACCAGGACCGGGACCACCCCATATAAGGGTGGGAGCCAACCAGCACGATTGAAAGCGTTTTCGTTCCACATCACTTTCCTTTGTTTGCCCGTGACAATGACTAAATATTTAGTCGCTCAAAACAAAAGCGACGAACACGCCCGTCAACGGTCACCTGCTGTGTGCGGGAAGAGCCAATTTCGATCGACTACCGTGACGACTGGCTGCCTTTGCGTGACCATAACAAAGCGAGACGCATTCCAAACGTCCGGTGCGCGGGCGTCGAACAGTGTCGCCCACACCGTCACCACCCCACCGGTAGCAGTCACTTCCGGTTCGTGTATAACGCTCGCGACAACGGGCGTTAGCTCTTCGTCACCCATCGCCCACCGTTAGAACCACGGTGTCCGGTCGGTCGGCTTCTCACGGTGGAAAATGAAAGCGGCTAAAGTTAATCGTAAATCGCCACCATTGTTGGCGGAAAAGTGTGTCAGCGTGTGATGCTGATTCGTGTCCGGAACCGTGGCCACGGAAACCGGTGGTGAAAGATTTGCTCGGGGTGGTAGTTCTTGTATGCCGGCCGGATGCAGGCCCCCGCGGGGTGTGCGGAATTACGTTTTTCGCCAAGGTTGGATTTGGATACGATGATGTCGATGATGCATCGGCCGGAACGGGGGTACCGGTGACCGAGTGGTTCCGCTTGGATGAACTTTTGCTTTTGAAGTTTAGGAGGAAATGGAATTTGGAACGAATGTGTGGATGGAGTTGGTTGTATGCGGGTCCCATTTCAAATTTGAAACGAGGGTGTCGTTTCAAATGGGAGGTGTTTAATTCGAATAACTACCGAATGTAGGCTGGAACACATCGAAAGAATTAAACTACTTCATAACTTGATTTTTTTTTTTGCTTTAGTTTTGGTGTTTTGCTGTCGACAATTGCTGAGAGCGGGGCTAATTAAATGTTCTGATCACAAAGTGATCACAGCTAAACAAAAAACATCTGCACGACATTACAACCTCATTGACGGATCATTTGCAGGCTTATTCGGTTGCCTTAGAAATCAGCGTGTACTAAGATAGCCTAAATATTTGACCCTTATAAATAACCCAATGTAAATGAAACAAAAAAGTAAATATAATTGCCGCCCATGCTTAATTCTCAGCACAGTTCGATGCACGTTGTGAGAGAGATGTGAGTTAAGTAAATTTAACCGAATCAAACAATTAAAAATCGGTTGTTGGGATGCAATCGTTAGAAGGCAGCTTTAGCTTCGATAGAAGTGTTTGTACAAGCGAAGATCTTGTATGCAATGTGTACACCTAAGAGCAAAATGCGAATAATCGGCTATTGAAACCCACCGATTGCTTCCCCCCGACCGAACACACCAACACGAACAAATGGACCGGTTCTCGCTTTTGTGTGTGTTTGATGAAACGCACACAGTTGGGGTGTGTGTGTGGGGGCCCAAATCGCTTGAAATACTTTCACATCCCACGAATGTTTTTCAGTCGTTTCCGAACAACACCCAACGAGCAAACGAGCAACAGTGTTGTTGTGTTTCTAGCGACAAGTGAAATCATGGCCCCGATCGTTTTGTACAGCACGCGTCGTACGCCGGCCGGCCGGGCGGTGGAATTGACCGCGAAGATGCTCGAGCTGGAGCTGGACGTGAAGTACATTGATCTTGCGAAGAAGGAACATCTGACGCCGGAGTTTGTCAAGGTACGGGTGGCGATGCCGGTTACGTTGGATTCGTGGCACCTTTTTAACATGCACCTTTTTTTCTTCCCACCTCTATTCCAGATGAATCCGATGCACACCGTGCCGACCGTCAACGATAACGGTGTGCCATTGTTCGACAGTCACGCCATCATCATCTATCTCGTATCGAAGTACGGCAAAGACGATACGCTCTACCCGACGAAGGATTTGGTGAAGCAGGCGAACATCAACGCGATGCTGCACTTCGAATCGGGTGTTCTGTTCGCGCGGCTCCGTTGGATTCTCGAACCCGTGTTCTACTGGGGCCAGACGGAGATTCCGCAGGAGAAGATCGATGCGGTGCTGAAGGCGTACGAGCTGCTGGAGGCCACACTTACCACGAGCGGCACGGACTATCTCGTTGGCAGCACGATCACGCTGGCCGATATCTCCGTCAGCACGTCACTGAGCACACTGAACGCACTGTTCCCGGCCGATGCCACCAAGTATCCGACGGTGGTGGCTTATCTGAAGCGCCTGGAACAAACCATGCCCAACTACAAGAAGATCAACACTGACCGCGCCAATGAAGCGCTGCTGCTGTTTAATCAGAAGACTGGCAAGGCCTAACGAACCAACCTGGGGTGAGATTATCGCGTGTTGTTGCATTTACATAACATAGAAATAAAATTTCCACGCAAATACTTTATTCTGATAGCGGTTGAGATTCTTTGGTGGCAGGTTGCCAGTATATCGATAGATCGATCCGAAAAACCTACTTCCTCACCCTAATCGATTCGATCAGTGTGCCTTTTGCTTCTCACATGTACTGCTGTGCGTTTGCTTCCTTCTTCCCTAGCACAAACTCGGCCAGCTCGAGGGCACCGTTTCCGTTCGCTTCCTCATAGTACGGTAGCTCTCCCATGCGGTTCATCCAGGCGGCAATCTTCGGGAACTTGGTTTCGTCCAGCGGAACCACACCGACGAGCGAAGCAATGCTTGAGATGCAGCTAAAGTCAGCGATGGTCAGTGTGTCGCCAACCATGTACTCATCGACCAGCGAGTCCTCCAGCAATCGGTACGCCTTCCGTATGTGTTCGACCCGATCGGAGTGGAAGTAGGATTTGCCCGAGTAAATTACGGGTTCCTGTTAAAAAAAGGAAAAAAAGGATTTCCAATATGTTGAAACATTGTCCGTCAAATACTTACAAACAGAAAGCTCAACCGCGAAAAGATGACTCCCGCCTCGAGGTGTAACGCCGTGTGCACCCGGGCACGCCGTACCAGATCCTTTGGGTAGAGACTACAGTCTTCTTCACCGCCGTACTTGCACACGAGATAAATCATGATGGCGTGACTGGCAGTGATAACGGTTCCACCATCGTCCAGTACCGGGATCGTGTGCTGCGGGCTCACCTGTGTGGGATACAAAAAAGAAACACGTGTATTAATTAAAGAACTATTCGAAAGGGATTAACGTAACGCTGGAATCGGTACCTTGAGGAACTCCTCCATCAGCTTGTCACCCCGCAGCAGTGTCATCTCCTTCTCGATCAGCTCTATGCCGAGTGCCCGGGCAGTCAGCTTCACCGCCCGGCACGGTGGACTCTTTTTGTTCGTGTACAGTACAAGCTTGTCCATCGGATGGGAACGGATGTGTCTTCCGCAGATGATCTGCAACTAGTTCCGTGAGTGGTTGTACCGGGAGGTGTAGCTCCGGCGAATAAGCCATGGATAATAACTCGCTGGAAGAACGGTGGAAGATAAGATGATAAGATGGGTTGCGTTATCAGTGGCAATTTGTGGCGCGAGACATCTAATGATTCTTGTTTTATTCCGCCAAAGCTTCTGTTAGAAAACTTGATTCTA
>JXWZ01003434.1:0-10559 GCA_000956215.1 Anopheles farauti No. 4
TGTGTCTGTCTCATTCTTGGATGAAGTATATAAAACTAGCCTAGGAGCATTCTGGTTTTGCTACTCTTATCGGATTTCCTGCCCGCTAATCGCTGCACCAACACTGTGTTGTTTTGTTTCTGTTTTGTTTTTTTGCCGTCAACCGTTCGCTTCACTGCTTGAGTGCGGCACGGAATTCTGCAACCATCTATGTGTGTTTAATGACGTTTACTTATGAGTTTTCGATTTGTTTTACAGGTTTCTTGCTTTTGCTACAATCACACACACACTCGCACACGCACCACAAGTGTTCTTTTTTCCTTCGCTTTAGGGGTTTCTTCTTCTCTCTTTCACTACGGCAGGTGTGTTTTTCACGATTTCTTCGTGTCTGTTCTCATCGCCTACCTCACGTACACACACACACAAACACACATACGCACGCACACACCCCCCGGTGGTACGGCTACCTTCCTGTTTCTTGTGTATATAGATATAATTTATTTACTTCCTCGCTATAATTATATAAACAAAGTTTTCTGTACACCTAAGTATTTACCTTTTTCTTTTCATTAATTAAGTTTACAAGTCTTTTTTGTCTCAGAGAATGAGAGAGCGAGATTGAGAGCGTGTGTCTGTGTGTGGGTGTGTGTGTAAGTGTGTGCTTGTTTGTATGTTGTCTGTATCTTTGTTATCTTCTCGCTTACAAACACTGCAACCAAAACTGCACGCTCCATCCAATCCTTATCCTTCCCTGTCTGCCTGTGCATCTTGCGCAAAAACTTTCCCAACGTCAAACACGGTTCCTTGGACGGATGGAGCGACGTGTGGGGGCGGGGGAGGTGGAGCGTTGCTCGACTTCGGTCCCACACACGTACACACGCACACACACACACACGCACACAAACACACGTACTCGTTCGTTTCATTTTACGTACTCAATTTACGCGGATGATTAGAAGGAAGGAAGAAAAAGGAGGGAAAGGAGGGTTGGTGGTAAAGTATGAGTATGAAAAAAAAACCAGCAGATTAAACAACTCACACATTCATCGTGAAGTGGAAAAAACGGAGGAAGTGGAACAAGAAAACGGAAACGGGGTGTACCTGTCACAGTACTTATCACATTCATACACTTTCCGCTGTTTGCCGCCCACCGAAGGGAAGGGACCGCCTCAGTTTGGGCCTGATGCAACACCAGCAACTCCCAAATAGCTCCCTAGCTGGTCACCCACTGGCCACCCAAGTTTTCCGGTAGGGTTTCGTCCCTCGACGTCGTTCGAGTTCGCTGTGTCTTGCTCGAGGGGGAGGGGTGGGAGGACGCAGCATGCTAGACGCTCTCGTCGTTGTCGCTGGCGGGCGCCGGGGAGGGTGGTGGCTGCTGGTCTGCCGCTTCTAGCGGGGGCAAGCGGAAAGCCTAAAAGCTGGACTACACATCCGTCCCGCAGCCCTCCTGGTAGCCTTCGTCGGGCGAGTTGCGGCTGTTGGATAATGCACGTTTTAAGGCCGTAACCGGCGGTAGGACCGGCACGCCGCCCTTCTGCCACACCCGGAGCGTTTTCGCGTTCATCGGCATGCTGCCGGTGCTGCCGTGGTGGGCGGGTTGTACGCTCGCGAGCTTGTTGTGCAGCTGCTCCGCACCGGGCACGATCGGGAGCCCGTAGTCGGCCGGATAGCCACCGCCAACGCCACCCATGGTGGAGGTGGTGGTGGTGGTGTTGGTGGTTGCAGAGGGATGCGCTTGGCCACCGGTCGCGAGCGAAAGGCCACCGGTCAGGTGGGTGCGTGGAAACGTTCGGCTCAGGTAGTCGACGGAGGACGTTTCATCGTCCAGGTTCAGCATGGTGGGGCCCGTGCTGGTGGTGGTGGTGGGCCCGAGGATGGGCAGCTTGTCGGAGTAACCGGTACCGGCACCGGCATGACCGTGCCCGTGGTCAAGGTTGGAGCTGTGCGTTTCCCACAGCCCGGACGGATAGAGCGAGTCGCAACCGGCGCGACTGTACTCGCCACTGCCCGGCCGTTCGACCGGGTCCATCAGCGAGAGGGCCGTATTGAGGGCCGTCGTGGCTTGCAGCTGCAGTTGGCTCAGGTGGGCCAGCGCATCCGTGCCGATCGGACCGCCGGTAGCGGCCAGATCGGTACCGCTACCGAGCCGCTTCGTGTCGTTGATCAGATCCGGATTGTTGCCGGCGAGCGAATGCGTCGGCGAGACGAAACACTGCCCGGAGGCGATCAAACTACCGCCCCCATCGTAATGGGAGGTCGAGTACGGCAGGTCGGTTAGGCGGGGCGGTTTCTGGACTGGGTTGGTGTTGGCGGCTGCCGCCGCGGCCACCGCAGCCGCCGCCGCCGCCACCGCCGCTGACGACGCCGTCATGCACTTTAGATCGCCGGTGGCGCCGGTTTTGCGATCTGGAGAATGACAATCGTTAATAGGCGTGGCGACCTTGCCGTTTACATTGCTAGAGGGACTTACGGACGTGATCACCTCCACCTGGTTCGGCGTTTTCGTCTCCGTCATCGGGATGCGCCGTAACCGGACGAGCAGGAACAGTATGATCAGCAGGATGAACAGTATCAGTATGACGAGAGCCGCGCTCAGCCCGATGATCTGGCGGTTTTCGATCGCGAACCCGATGTCGCGCAGGGCGACGTGCAGCGTGAAGTTCGCCTCGGCGGTGCCGGCCCTGTTCTCCACCACGCAGTAGAACTCGCTCGAATCCGTCTCCTGCGCGTTCGTCAGCGTCAGTTTGCTGCGCTTCTCGAAGTTGCCCTGCTCGTACACGAGCACCCGCTGGTAGGCGCTGAAGTGCGAGTTGTTCACCAGCAGCTTCCCGTTCCAGTACCAGTTGACGGTGGCGGACGGTACGGCCGAGCTGCGGCACTCGATCGTCGCGTTCTCGCCCTGGTACGCCTGGATGAAGCGCCGCACCGGAAGCATCTCCGGCTTGCAGGCGAAATCGTCCACCTGCAGCTCGCCGAACGTTTTGTCCATCACGCGCTCCGGTCCGCCGGCACAAGTCGGCGCTATCGGGTACGGGATGTTGTTGTCCGTCAGCCACAGCTTCGCCGCCCGCAGCCGGCAATCGCACACCCACGGGTTCTCGTGCAGCTCGATGCCGTGCAGGCGGCTCAACGTCTCGATCGTCTTCGGTCGCAGCTCGGACAGCTGGTTGCCGTTCAGCTTGAGCGAGTGCAGCGAACCGAGCCCTTCGAACGCTTGCGGCGCTATCGTCTGGATGCTGCAGAACGACAGGTCCAGCTTCGTCAGGGCCGTCACGTTCCGGAACGCGTGGCTCTCAATCTTCTGGATGTGGTTGCGGGCGAGCGTTAGATCACGCAGCGACACGATATGCTGGAACGCGGCCGACGGTACCGCCGTCAGCAGGTTTACCGACAGGTCCAGCTCGACCAGGTTCGTCAGGCCCGCGAACGCCCCATCGTCGATTTGGCCGATCCGGCAGTTGCGCATGTACAGCTTCTGCAGGTTCAGCAGGTTCGACCGGACGAACGTTTCGTTCGAGATGATCTGCAGGTTGTTCCCGGACACGTCCAGCACCTGCGTCGAGTGGTCGATGTTCTCCGGAATCGTGAACAGGTTACCGCTGAGACACTCGACCGCCTGTTTGCCCCCTTTCCACTTGCACTGGCACGCCGACGGGCAGTTCGGTTCGCCCTTCACCGGCGCGGTCGTCGTCGCCAGCAGGAGCAGAAGTAGCAGCGGCACGGCGATACTCAGCCTGCTGCGTCCGGCCAGTTTGCGCCACCAGCGATGTGTTTCTGTCCGGAACGTCGTGTTTGTGACGGCCGGCACGGCCGTATGTCTGTTGGGCTGGTGTGACTCCATTCTTTCACAACGTCCTGCGACGCAGCTTCAACTTAAAACAGTTAAAAGGAACTAACCAACCGGGAAACGTACGTCTATCTTGCCTATCTCGCTAAGTAGCCTTTTCGATTCGCAATGTTTTTTTTTTTTTTATTTTTGGTTGTGGAGTGTGTTTTGTTTGTGTGTTTGTGTGTTTTGACAGAGGGGAGAGGGTTTCTCGACAAACTGGACTCTGGCGATGCGAACGGGCGATCAAGTCGCTGACGGCGTCGCCATGGTGAAGCGATTCGTGTACGGCGCTCGCTGCTTGCTAGGTGATTTCATTTGCGTTACTCACTGTGGCGGTAGTTGCCTCGGTCAGATCTTCCAGTGTACGTCAGCGTAGCGCAGTTCTGATCGCTTCACACGAAGCTGTATCATTCTCTTCGAATCGCGCTCCGAATCTTACCGTCAACTTCTTTTCTTTTTTTTTTATAACACTCCTCGAATAGTATCACCGAAACCACGCACGCTCTAGTCGGTCCCGGACGGTGAACCGATGTTTATATCACGCCGCACAGCCGGAAAGGACCACCGGGAGTCGTACTCCATTCGATCGCACACCGCAACCGACCGCTTGGGATCAATTATTATTCACACGCTCCAGCACACGGTACACACTTATGCACGCACACACCCACACCCGGGCGCGCGTTGCGGGTTGGAAAAATCAATTTTGTACATAAATCAATTTTTCATTCACTGGTAATAAATCCAATTTAATCCTTGTTATGGCGGTGTGCAGCCGGGGCAGGCCGTGTGCCAGGCTGTGGCCGTGGGTTGTATGAAAATTTATTACGTAACGCTTATGCGGCTGCTCCCATTACCGGTTGGGACGACGGCAGGGCAGGGCAGCTTTTGTTTGGCGGATGATGGGAATTCCTGCCGCCGGATTCTGTTTGTTTTCTCCTTTCCTACTCTGGCGCTCGTTTGCCCCGATTTTTCGTTCGCCCCTGTCGCAAGGACGGGGAAAACGGCCCCGTCGCTAACGAGCAGCGTGACGAGGAGCGTTACGCACGACGGTCGGTGAAAGCGTTACACACACGCTTGCTGCGATTGGATTCGCGTTAAAGCGTTTCAGTTATGCGAATTTGAATTATTCACCGAAACGGGTGCCACAAACACTCTTTTATTTATACACACACACACACACGCGCGCGCGCTCGCGAGCGTATAATTCGGGAAAAGAAAAACCATAAATCCGAAATGGGAAACGAAAATCAAATATTCTCGCCTCGGTCTCTCTGTCGTCACTGAAAGTGGGGTTTCTTCTGCTGCTTCTTCTTCTTTTCGTCGCTTTGGATGCCACACACTCTCACACACACACACACACACTGTGCTTTGAGGCAGAAAACCAAGCCGAAGGTAATTTCCGGTCGAAGGGAAACGCAGACCGTTTTGTTTGACCGTTTCTCGTTCTCTCGGCCGCCTGGGAGATGGAACACTGCTGCTGCTGCTGTTGCTGGTGCTGCTGGTGCTGCTGACTTTGCGGTTTTTCTTCACGCTGCAGTAATCTTACAGGAAAGTAAGACGTAACTTCTGCCGCTGCTGGTGCTGCTGTTGTTGTTGCTGATGGTGGTAAGAAACGGACGTACGCACCATTATCTTCGAGGCACACAACATCATCGGAACATACACTACAGGAAAGCACATGCACACACACTCGTTCTGCCGCACCACACCACTTCCACCGGTTGGGAGGAAACACCCTTCAACCAAACGGACCAAGACGTGCCAGTGAAGGCGAAAATTTCGGGTGTTTCTTTTTTCTTCTTCTTTTGGTGCTTCACCTCAGGGGGATTTTCTATCGCGTATCGCTCGCGGGCGAAATGATTTACAACCCTCACCCTCATGCACACATACACACACGCACATCGATACACCTTATTCACACACAAACACACCGTGATTGACCGTGCGGCCAAAGGGTGGGCAGCGATTGATTTTTTTTGCCCCTTCACTCACACACAACACGCACAGTTTTCACGTGCTTTCGAGTTTCGAGAACCTGTGCCCGTGCTCGCGCAGCAAATTAGCACGACAATTGTGCACAGCACATTTTCACGTGCACGGTTGGGAGCTTTCACGTTTGCTAATCACGCTAGAAAAGCATTTTTCTTTCTTTTTTATTTTTGCATCGATATTTTCAACACTTTAATTTCGCACATTAAACTCCACGCTCGGCTGCTGCTTCGTTGCGTTCGAAAGGTGCGCGAGGGAGTTGTTTTAATTCCACCCACACGGGGCCGTAAGGGAAGGTTCACACACTATCCGTACAGACACACAAACACATCCGCGCTTCTGCTACCTTTCGTTCGGGGGGCTTTTCTTCAGAACGCTTTTCCTGCTGTGGATTTTTTTTTACTCGCCCAGAAAGTGGGCGCGCGGTCGGTGTCGCGTCTCGGTCACGTGAGATGGGCAACGTACGTACGCCGCACGTCCGCTGCGTACCGTAAACAGATTTTAACTGAAACCTCCGGTGGAAAATCTTCTCTTCGGTCTGTGTGCTGTGGTCGGTTTTTTGGAACGGAACGGCAAGACCGCTTTTCTTGCTCCCGAAACGGTTTGGTCCATCGATCGGGGCTTTGGTGGGTATACGGTTTGCGTGTGTGCGTGCTTTTTTTTTCCTTTTGTTTTGCCCTGCTCTTTGGTACGGTTTACCGCCGCATTCTGCTCGTGGGGGAACGGGAGAGAAAGCGATTATGATTTCTCGCGAGCGCAGCGCTTTAGAGAGAGCGAAAGATGACGAACGAGAGAGTGAGTGTGAGAGAGAGAGAATGCCCAGCATACTCTCTCACGGGGCATGATGATCGTGTTTATGCTTTGCTCGCATCTCAGCATATGATAGTGAGAAAACACACTGGTACAAGAATGGACGACTCGTTTTGGGCAGGAAATGTGGATCAAAATAGATCAAAATCTGTTGGTTTGAAAATGAAGGTTGACTTTTTGAAAGATTTTACGTTAATTTATTAAAACTTGTGTACCAGGATGATAAAAAGATGGATTTTTTAAAGAAAATCATGCCTGAGATAATAAAAACGGGCTAGTTATCATGAATTTAATCAATATAGCGCAAGGAAAAAGAAAGTGACAGATAATTTGAACTTCAAATTTTAAGTTTCCGAAACTTTATTTAATAAACACATAAATTGAAAACGAACAAAAACTACAAATTAAAACGAAAGTGCGAAACAAAGTACAATATCCAAGCTGCTGTTTAAATGTGAACAAAACTTAATGAGTGAACCGTAATTTTAAATTAATATTAATTTACAGTAAAACAAAACACTGATTGCCGTTGGAAACAAGTCAACAAAAACAAACATCATGAGAAAAAACTGCTTGCTCCTCTCACTGAACACTCACAGCATCTCACGCGTGAGCGATGCTCTTCACTAAACAGTAAGCAGTCGGATCGCTCTCGTACTCTCTCTCTCTCTCTCTCTCTCTCTCTCTCTCTTCGTTTGCCTCTTTGCTCACGCTCACGCCGCTAGCACAGGGTGATTCAGAGCCAACCAGCTGTCGTCGCTGGCTGTTCGGCAAACGTTCGGATCTGACACGGAGCACGGGGCATGCGCAACAGCCGCTGCCAGTATTAGACCAAAAGGTCCTGTTCGTTTTAGACCAGGACGAAGAATGTGTTTCATTCCAGGCCGCCTCTTCATCCCCTCCTCGCACACCACGGGCGTTCGAGTGTCCGCTTTCGAGGACATCGTGCTCGTGTCGGCGTTGTCCACCGTATCGGGGTTGTCGTCGGCGACAAAAAAATAGCAACAAAATTATGGGACACAGTTTTTCCACCACCGACCAAAACTGCCCGCCGGCTGTTTTTTGGGGCTGATTTTATGTTCCTTTTTCCGTTTTAAGGGGCACCATAAAAAAAAAGAAATGCGCACATCAGTACGACTGTACTGCGTATGTTTCGGTAGCCCAAAACCCGATGCCCACACGACACGATTATGATCCACGACTTTAAAGCTGCCGGTGCGGTGTGCGGGCGGAAGGTGAAATGTATGTCCTACCCCAAAAAAGAGCCTTCAAGACACGACACAAGACACGTCTGGACGACGCAGCTGGAAGATAGACCGTTTCGCCAGCGCTCCCGGGGGAGGAGGAGGAGGAGGAGGAGGTTCGGAAAACGGAAACACGTATTTCACGACTCGCACTCTCGCACGTACCGCCGCGCACCACGGCAAGGTTTCGTTTACGGTGGAATTTCACCTCCTTAAAGCGATCCACAGCTGCCCCGTTGCTAAGGGCAACCCAAACAAAAAGGGAAGAAGCCTTTCTACCGGACGACGCACCGAAAATTGGGCACAGAAGGCGTCGTCGTCCGTCGTACGGGGCCGGGCCGTCACCTTTAAGGCGAACCTCCGCCGGTGTTGCGTTTGCGTTGCGGAGGCAAATTTTAGTTTTTGGAC
The DNA here is from genome assembly GCA_000956215.1 of Anopheles farauti No. 4. Taxonomy (NCBI): domain Eukaryota; kingdom Metazoa; phylum Arthropoda; class Insecta; order Diptera; family Culicidae; genus Anopheles; species Anopheles farauti No. 4. Next base: position 8,263 of record JXWZ01003434.1, read on the forward strand.
CGAAATTCTGCACGTAAAGGAAATGGAGGAAGCGATGAAACAGAAGAACCTGAGAAAAAAAAACATACACACACACTGGAGAAAAAAAAACGGAAGACCCCGTGAAGTGAGAAGAATCGAAATGAGTTCTGAAATAAATGGATTTCGCTTCCTTCCCACCGGGGGATTTTTTTTTCTTCGATTTGTTTTGTTGCTGTTCATTCATCCTCCTCTCGTACGCGCGCGTTTTGTCATCTCCTCTGTCACGTCGGTTTTGTGCCGTTTTTCGTTTGGCCACCGTTCCTCGGCCCGTTTATTATGATGTTGTTTTCCTGCTGTTTTCGTTCCATTCGCTTATCGATTTCCTTTTCCGTACCTTTTGCTTTCGTTCTCGGTTTCAATCGTTTGTTCGATTAGCTTAGCTTCATTTCGCCTCCGTCCGCTTGCCGACCGTTTTCCTGTGTGATTTTTTGCAGCTTTTTTGCGACAGTTTCTGGCGGTGCGCGTGAGTGGGAACGATTTAGTTGTCTTTTTACATTATTTTCGCTTTTTCTTTTGTGCATGCTTTTATGTTTTTGTGGATAGTTTTTTTTTTCAATCAGAATTCAGTTTTATGGTTGTTCTTATAGTTTTTGCTCGATTTTAACTACTACACCAAACACTTATCCTTATTGTCCGGATGAACGAACAAAACGCGTGAAACGTTCGTTTTTCAAAAAAAAAAAGACAGAAAAAAATGATTTGCCGAAAAGCAAGGGGGCAGAATCGTGTTGAACACACCGCGAGGACAAATCAGAACCAGGGCAGACGCCGTTGCGGGAGTCGGCGCAGTCGTCCCTCGCCGTGCTAGAGGAGTTGAATGTTCGGCCCGAAAGCCCTTAATTGAGTCAAATTGAGACGAAGATTTAGGCAAAACCGTACCGTAGGGCCGAACCCCTTGCCACTTAGGGTGCCGGCTGTGCGACCATCCTTCCGAGCCGTACCTGCCGTACCCGGGAGGAAGTCGCGGACATGCGGAGTTTTTATGTTTGCTTGAGGGTGAATGGCTGGGAACACAGGGAAACGGCTGCTATATTCCAATTTTTATGAGTCAATTTCAGCTCAGCGTGACGGGATGCTGCTATGGGTGTGAGTGTGTATGTGAAAGCGTGTGCATCGAACTCGAGGGCTACTTCGAAGGGAAAAGTGCTGCGTCTAGCAGCGATTCGGAGCAATTTATCTTTGAAGTCGCATGACGCTGGCCAAAGAAAGAAGGGCCACAAAGCAAACCTTATGCTGGCCCGCCGTTACGCGCCGCCCGGCTGCTATTACGCTTATGATGGAGATGGGATTGGGCAAAAATTATGCCCGCAATATGAGTGTGAGTGTGCAATAAATGTACGGTGGCGTCTCCTTTCTCTTTCTTTCTCTCACTCTTTCATTCCTCGTGGTAGCGAAATCGTCTTTGATGATATCTTTGCACATATCAATCTGTTTTTTTTACATCAAAATTGACGATGCTCTTCCTTGGGTGTGTCTTCGGTTGCGTTTTTACGGCCCTTTTCACGCGGCCTGGGGATGAGATGCACCTTCACTGCTGTTAATGGTATTCCTGAAGGGTGATTTTCACGGGGCGATGTTCACGTGCCGTGTAATAAATCCATTACAACGAGCGAAAATTTCGGTGCGGCGGGAAAACGCAATACCGAGTGGATTGTTTGCGCTGAGTCATGGGCCAAAACTTTGCCGACTGCGAGCGATTGCTGCGTGATACAAATGACAAAACGATGGGATGCTAGGGGAATTCCACCCTTGGGGGACGCTTCTGGAGGAGATTAAGGACCAGAGAGAAAGAAAGAGAGAGAGAGGGAGAGAGTGCGATTAGTTTCGGACATAGAGCAAGCAGATGACAGCTTGCGTATCATGAAGATGTCGCAGCGGACTCGTCAAACACTCTAAAATGCGATTTTAATCCTAGATATTCATCAAGTGCTTCTGAGAGAACCGGATGACTCATGTTTTGACAGCTCATGGCATGCTTCAAAATGTCAACAGAAGACTAGATTAGTTTCACAGAAATAAAATTAAAATTTTGAACGCCAACAAAAAATACAAATAATTCGCCGACACTTTAGGGTATTTTTTCTTATTGTTACCATGAATAACCTCCACTTGAGAAAGAAAGCCTACACCTGTCGTTAGTTTTGCTTCCGTAGCAAATGCGATTTTCTATTTTATTGATTGTTTTTCAAGACTTTTATAACCACCTACAACATAAACCGAGTCATATTGCGTTAAAGCCTCCGGAATGAAAGTTTCCCATAACGCAGCTGAAGCAC